>JAMZAV010010193.1:0-59345 GCA_024449915.1 Sweltsa coloradensis
GAAGAGCGCTGGCGACCCGAAAAATCCAAACAACAGTTAACATCACACCAACATCAAATTGTAAAGAGAAAGATCAACTAAGATATTTAAAATATGGTCTATAGGGCTGGGCTATGACATATTCAATTATCGATATCACACAAAAAAATTCGATATGGTATCAATACATCAAAATATAATTGTTTGTAATTTTTTTAAATTATTTAAAAAAGAGTGGGTTTATTTTTCATAATTTGTGGCCAAATAGGGTTGATAAGGTATCACCATAAACCTATTTAACGATTTTTACGATCTCACAATCGCGTTTTATGACCCGGCACCTCCACCAAATGCACCAGCCAGGTTAATTTAATTTAGACTACCTACCCGGCACCTCCACCAAAATTACAAAATTTAGCATTTTTTGTGTAAATTTCGATATTTTGATATGAAATCAAATATCGATATCGAAAATATTTCCAATTATCGATATCATATCGAAATATTGATTTTTTTGCCCAGACCTAATGGTCAATCATCTACATACACAGCCTGAGGTGCACTAGTATACTGAGCACATAGTGGTGTGATGTTACATAGAAGAATTACAGTATAGTTTTATTTTTAATGCTCTAGTTATTAGCATCGACATCGTAGATATGACAGGTTACGCTAAAAATGGCTATACTATATTGTGATTCCGATCCAAATTATTAAATTGATTCTATTTTTTTATGGTCATTGTATGATACTGCTACGCCCTACATAAATAAATGAAAATAAATTTGTATTTCGAGTATGTGTACGCCTACTCACTAATAATTTTATAAAACACAGGCAGTGGAAATGAGATTCCTGAAGGAACAAATCAGAAACAGGGGCGTAGGAATAGAAGGTGCAAGGGGTGCGATCGCGCCTGGGCCCTCAATGTCCCGAAGGGCGCGAGGCCGTCCTAAATGTGTTGGACAATATTATAACTAGGAAAACGCTTAAGTCCTGCCGCGTTGTTGGATGAGCGTAATTGGTGCATTGAGCTGCCATGTGTTATGCAAATTTTCTGTTGTTCTGTGGAAAAACCATTAATAAGTTAAAATTTTTTTAAATTAAATTAAATTAATAAAAAATTGACTTTAATTTTTTAATTTAATTTAATTATTCATAATTGTTAAAAAAAATCGTAAATTTGCGATTTGTATAAGAAATAATTTCTCGATTGCGCTCAAATTTAACACTAATATATTATTTCTTAAAATTAAGGTTCTGTGAAAAAATTATTACAATCGGATAACAGCATGTAGGGGATATAAGTCAAAGAATTGGTTAAAAAAAGAAAAAAACCTGTAAAATTTTCATTTTTATGATAAATATTTTTTCAATTGCGCTCAAATTTCCCAAGAATATCTTAGTTCATAAAATAAAGGTTCTGTGCAAAAATAATCAAAATCGGATAAAGTATGTAGGTGTTATAAGTCGAAGAAATGTTTTAAAAATAAAAAAAAATTGTAAAATTGCAATTTTCATGAGAAATAATTTTCCGATTGCACTAAAAAAGGTGGAGTTGAAACGGGACGTGGGAGATTTCGAAGGCCTCCATAAAATTTCATCGCAATCGGAGTATCGGTTTAGCCGGAATCGTGTGGACAAACAGACAAAAATACAAAAAAAAAGAAAGAAAGAAAGAAAAAAAAAACATTCCGGATTTTTTTCTCCAGTGTAGTAGAATGGAATCTTCGCTTCGCTCATCCAACAAATAATTTTCAAATATAAAATGTCTTTATTTACATTGGAAATTAATTTGTCGATATGACAAAGATGGCACTTAATTATTGTTGTTTGCATTATATGCATCATTATAAACATAGGGTCATTGACATTGTCATAGGGTAACCAGACGTCCCGGTTTACCGAGATCGTCCCGGTTTTGTGTGATCTGTCCCGGATTCCAGAAATAGTTGTTCGGGACGGTTCCTGTCTCAGATCGCTCTACAGGCTATCTTGAGCAAAATAAGGCCCAAACAAATTCCGCCCCAGACCCCGTGTAGCCCACGCAACTACAGGGGCCCATCAGAGAAACTTGCGCCCGGGCCTTTGAGTTACTAGCTACGCCACTGATCAGAAACATTACCTTTAGAGAAAATAATGCTAGGTAGTTGTAGAAAAGTTAGGGGACAGGATGGGAAGGACACCATTGAGGTGATTTGGACATAAAAACGAATGCCAGAAGAAAATATGCCAAAGAGTTTGAGAAAAGAATGAAGAAAAAGGGGGAGGCCATTAAAGAGACAGAAGGAGACTTAGAGGCAAGAGAGGATGAGAAAGTGATGAGGGAGGATAAAAATAAATAGAAGAACTTTATTTACAAAACCCAAGTTGACCCTGTCAGAAACGGGAAAGGGCAATGGAAGTTGAAAGATTGATTGGATTGATTAGATATTCTCATATTAATGCACTTTGTCTATTCGAGACGATGAGTGGTGATGGATGAGGATGAAGTATGAACAGAAGGGAGGAGGGGAAAACTCGGTACTGGCACGTAGCCTTATACTTTCGAAAAGTATTAAGGGGACCAACGGCTTAACGTTCCATCTGAAACGACGGCGTAACCTTGACAAGGTTCCTCCACTAACCCGGACTGCCGAGCAGACGTCGAGGAGAACGAAGCCGTTACACTAGCTCTCGAACCCTCCATCTGCTCTAACCAGCGGTAAACGTGTGTCTCAGGGTAGAGCGGTCACCCACTCTACCCCTGACCACACCCGAAGGCTGCTTTACTTCGGTGTTCAAGTGGGAAACCGGTAAAACGACCTCAGCTAAACGATGATAGATAATATACACAATGATACGTACTTGTGATAGAAGAGTCTCGCCATGGCCATGCGCTGCTTCTCTCCTCCCGAGAGGACATCCTTCCAGTCGGCCGACACCTCCCATCCTCCCTCCCTGACGACGATGTGCTCCAGGTGGACGACCTCCAGACAGTGGTGGAGGTCGAGGTAGTTCCGACCCTTGGCTCTCATGTCCTCCAGAGTGTCCGGGTACAGCACTTGGTCAGCCAGCGTGCCCAGGGACATGTAGGGTCTGTAACATTCACGGTCACATGATGACTTAGCCGGCAACAATCCGATGTATATGAAACTTCACATAGTTGTCAAAAGCGCAAACATGTACAGCCCTACAGTCGTAGATTATCAGTATTTTATATCAATCAGCCAGGATCAATCTACGAATATGGTCAATATTGGACTTTTTAACAAAATCCCAAATCCTGAAATTAAATTAAATTTTTGTTAAATTATTAAAATTGACATAAAAAAAAGTGTTTCTGTAGAGTATAGAGCCTTTTCTTCAGTGACAACTACCTACAATTTAAAACATCTGTAGCATAGTGTCCTTTAGGTCTTAAAACGATTGTTCGAGCTCAGGCCAAAGCTTTTTACAAAGTTAAATGTCCATTTAAAAATTCCCTTGATCGGCAAATCCAGGTCATTTAACATACATTCTGGGTCACTTTTCAACCCCCAATTTTCTCACAAAAAATTTGAATTTTTAAGATGATGTTTATAAAGAATGAGCGCAAGTCGCTAACAGGGCACATTACAAGATTTACAATAATTGTAGCCTAGACAATCTTGGAAAATGACTACAAATTACCCGTTTGGTGGCATATTTACCATCCGTTACTGAAAAAAAGTAGCACTATTTAGAAAATGAGCTCTGGTAGCGACAATCTCACGTTCGTACTTGACATTTGGGTGCAAATAACAATTTTATTTTCTGTTAAATTTACTAACGTCAAGTTGAATTTAATAACCTCTTCCTGACCACTAAACATTAAACCCTACCGAGTCCCTAGATTGCCCCCTGGTCCCCTACCCACCTCTGTGGAATGTAGAACATGTCGGACGGCGCGGGTTTGACCAGCTCTCCAGCGTAGACCGGCCACAGTCCACTGAGGATGCGGAAGAGCGAAGACTTGCCGCAGCCGTTGGGGCCGGTGATTAGGAGGTGCATTCCAGGCGTCACCTGCGGAGAAAGACGAACACAAAATATTAGCACGGCTATTTTCGTATAAATATCTTGGAAGCAACAAGATAAGGTGTTGAGTGAATAATATGGATCTAAAGAGAGTATAGGATATGGGTTTGAGGTAAATTGCTGTTCACTCGGCCAACTAACACCACAGGTGTTTGAAATTTTGAACATAGTATGTCACGAATGTGGAAATATAGGGCTCTACAATAAAATATTTCTTAAATTTGTTTGGAATTTTGAACATATGTCATGAATGTGGAAATATGGGCTCTGCAACCGATTTCTTGATTTTTTTTTTGCATTTCTTTCATTTTTAATTTTTTTTAAAATAATTTATAAAAAATAAATTAGTTTTCACAAATTTTGATTTTGTTAAAAAACATTTGTAATTGACTACATTTGTGATTTTTTTCTGAATGATTAAGACAAAATTTGGAAAATCTATGAGAGCAGAGCTGTCCATGTATGCTTTATTGACAACTTTGCAAAGTTCCATATACGTCGGATGCTTCTTGGCCGAGCGAATAGCTATTTGCTAACAGCCAAATGTGTCCCATTCCCTCTTAACGCAAGAAATGAGAAAACTTTATAGGCTCCCAACGAGAGAAAAGGACCAATTATTTATTTATTTCACATCCTATTCCTATCCTATTCAGTTACAAAATCTTGTTTACAAAGGAGGACAACTAAATAAATCTAATGATTATTATATGAAAAGGATGGGCGGGGAGAGGATTCCAAGACAAGAATTTGAAGCGGCAGAGGAGGGGAAAAGAAAAGTAGGAAGGCCAAGAGAGAAATGGGAAAGATTAATTCAAGAAGACGTTGGAAAACGAGATGAAGTGTGGGAGCATGTGGCAAGAGTAAAGCTGTGGGAGGACAGAAGAGAGTGGAGTAAATTGGTGGAGGGGAAGGAGTTAGATGATGAGGAAGAAACACTGAGTCTGGCAAGCTTAGTATCTACAGTTTCATGCCCTAGATAATGGTGGAAAATCACTACTCAACCCGACATAGTTAGAACTGAGTTATGATGATTATTTTTAAATAAATGTAGGACTATTTATGCAAATGTAAAAAAAAAAAATTGAAATGTCATTCAGGACTCTGGGATTCTCTCACGACTAGGTTGGTAACAAGAGAGTCTTACCGTTAAGGAGAGGTCCCCGCAGACGACATCACAGTTAGGCGTCACTATCGGAACGTGGGTGAGAGAGATGGAACCGTCGATCGTCTCTCGGACGGTGCCTGAAACACGACATACACTCGATCAGTACCGGCGGTACCTACGTACATCCAGTCGCTCCGTCACCATTGGGGAGGTGTTGTTTGTAATTAGAAGAATGCCAAAAAGTAGAAATAAATAAGTTTTCTGTTTCTGAAAATTATATTTTGGCTAATAAAAAAAAGCAGATTGATTTGTAAAGAATATATGAATTATTGTATTGTCCTAAATATAAGCCTATTTTTTAAATTATTTTAAGTCTCAAAGTAATATTCAACAAGAAAAGATTATTCAGGTTCGGCCTATATTTGGGACAATATGGTACTTAAGACCTAACTAAAATTTGGCGTGCATTTGACGTACTGTTGCAAAAGATTACATAGAAACAAGAAAGTGCAAGAGGAAAGTGGTATGTTTGAACGAAAACCAGTTAACGCTAATGAAATGCTACAAAGATGTTCAGTCAACATTAAAAAAAAGTGAAGTGTAAATAAGTCTTTAAAAAAGGAAATGTAAAGTCAAGATTATTCTAATGTGGCCATACTAATAAATGACTATACATACTATTTATGATAAATCGGTATGTGGAGCACCCAGGCAGGCAACACTGTAAAACCAGAGGCTCTCCTACATGCTTTCTATGACAACCTGGCATTCAATGATAGCTACGAGGCCAGCATTGTGAGGGATCTACCTGCTAACTGCAATGAGTATGAACTCAGAAGCCTCTCCTATCTTATACATACGGTTTAGTAAGTGTTACTGTTAAATGATATTATTTCTAAACTAGGAAAACGCTTAAGTCCCGCCGCGTTGTTGGATGAGCGTAATTGGTGCACTAAGTTGCCATGTGTTACGCGGATTTTTACTGTTGTTCTGTGAAAAAATCATTAATTAGTCGAAGTTTTTTTTTAAATAAATGAAATTAAATAAAAAATTAACTTATTTTTTTAATTAATCGTAATTTTTAAAAAAGAAAAAAATCGTAAAAATGAAATTTTCATAAGAAATAGTTATTCGATTGCGCTCAAATTTTACACAAATATCTTAATTCATAAAATAAAGGTTCTGTGAAAAAAACATTACAATCGGATAAAGCATGTAGGAGTTATAAGTCGAAGAAATGTTTTAAAATTCGAAAAAAATCGTAAAATTGCGTTTTTTATGAGAAAAAATTTCCCGATTGCGCTCAAAAACGTGGCAGTTCTAAGTTCAGAGATTTCGAAGGCCTCCATAAAATTTCATCACAATCGGAGTATCGGTTTAGCCGGAATCGTGTTAACAGACACACAAAAATACAAAAAAAAAGAAAGAAAAAAAAAAAAAAAAACATTCCGGATTTTTTTTCCAGTGTAGTGAAATGGAATCTTCGCTTCGCTCGCTACGCTCATCCAACAATCTCGGTGCCATTTCACATACCGGTATGTCATCGTGACTTTACACTATAAAAATTACTACGAGTTTCAAACTTTAACTTGCACGAGAAAGAGTCCAACTCAGACACTCAGTACCAACACGAGAACGAAGCGTAGTGCGCTACTCAGTACCAACACGAGAATGAAGCGTAGTGCGCTACTCACCATTGACTACGGGTTGTCCGTCCTTCACTTCCACATGGAACAGATTCGTGTCCTTGTCCGAGTCCTGGTGTTCGACGGTCGTGCGCTTGTAGACTCCCTTCGAGGCGTCTTCGAACACGTCCAGCATCTCGCCCACTCGCGACGTGTACCCAGCTAGCTCCACGATTTCCTGCGACCGACAAACAAACAAACAATTAATAAGCTGATTAAAACAAAACAAAAAAATTTAGAGTCTACCAACTCAGTCATATAACTGATTTTCAGTGGGGGACAGTAAATCAAAGCGACCAAGCCAACCCTGCAGGCCCCGACGCAATCGACGAGTGAGAGTGAACCAACCAAAGATCAATATTTTAATAGGAAATATAGCAATCAGTGGTATGGACAGTGTGAACACCCGCGGATTAACGCCAGAATCAACAAAGCCGATTCAGAACAACTTTAAATTTATTATGTGCCTCATTTCCGAGAGCATATTTTGTTCTCATCCTGTTATCGAAAATTACTTGTAAAGAGTTTCATTATAGACCTAATTTTTCCAAATTTGTTTTCTATTGTCTGGATTTTCATTGAACGGCTTTTTATATACAAGATAAAAATAAAAAATTGTCTAGACCGGCACCTCCACCAAAGAAGTACCGGTAGGTATGTAAGTCCTGGACTGGGCGGGTCCACCCCCCCAAAATATATGTGTTTGTAACTTAAAATTTTGAGTATCCACACATCACTAGTACTGACTCTGTACCAGTTTGTACCAGTTTGTTTGAACCTTGTAGACACAACCTACTATTAGCTCGTTTAGAAGTTACAACGCACGGCTACTTGTGCAACGCCTCTCTGTACCTTGTACGAAGACATGAGCCTCTCGACGGCGTCGGCCCCGGACGACAGAAGGTTCCTCGAGGTCGTGAAGTATTGCGTTCGCTCGCTGACTCCGCCATCAGACACGTCGCCCCCGTCATCTGCAGGGAAACATCAGGATTAATAATAAAAAATATAATACATTTTCATTGAAAATAATACATTGAAATGTAAAAAAAATATTGGAAGCACTAAGGAAAAAACTCATTTTTTAATGTGATAAATATTGGAAAGCCCTTTTTATTTATTTTTTTAACAAAATTTACCCTATTGTTTGATCTACGTCCATCACAAACTGGTAAATTAAATATAAGAGAGAAAACAGTATTAATTTATTTCAACCATTAGGACCTAGATAGAAATAGAAAAATATTATGTAAATAAAAAATATAGTAGGCCTACTATCATAACAGCGTCATAGTCACTTACTGTAAAACCAAGGTTAAACATCATATGTATAAAATAAATAAATAGTTGGGATGTCAACGATAATCGTTTCTTGATAATTATCGATAATATTACGATATGGGTAGCTGTAACGCGATAATCGTACGATATCAATATTGCTAGCAATATCGCAATAATTATTGGGAATCCGGATATTTAATAGCAAATTCAGTAGCACATACACGTTTATGACTAATCGTCGCTGCTACAACAATATTTATATAGGCCTATATATTGAATCTCAGATAGATATGCACACATTGTTTCTTTTGGGTAATCTGTGTGGTTTTATTGAACTAGTTCCAACATTTTGGGCAGTGGACAAATTTGGTTGCTAAATCCAAGATGACCCTGCCAGAATCAGGCAACGGCAAAGGATAATGATGCTACAAACTCAATGTTGTTTAATCTTCATAATTACGGTATTTATTAATTTTATTTATTTAAAGTCTATCCTATTCAGTTAAAAAACTGATTTACAAAGGAGGACAGATAAATAAATCTAATTACATAGATGCAGAAAATATCAACAACAATGCAATAAAAGAAAAACAACAATTTTGGTACCAAATTCAAAAAGGATATTAAATGCAATTAATTAATGAATCAAATATAAAAAAGGGGTGGGAAAAAAAAGAATGAAAAGAAAGGAAAAAATAAAAATCGTCAAAAAAGAAAAAGAAAAAGAAAAAAACTGATTTATTAGATGATCCCACTCAAACGAATATGAGGTTTGCCAAAAATCAGGAAGCAAATCAGGGAGACATCAAACTTTCACGGAAGAAACCACCAAATTATAAAATGACTCAAGAGTGACGTACCTTGTCCCTGAGCCTTGGAGCCGGTGAGGATGGGCAGAGACACCATGACCATCCCCGTGCCTGACCACACGTACTTCATGAGGAACTGTTCTAGCATGACGTACCACAGTCGTTGCGAGAATAGTACGTTCATCTGAGTCACGAGCGAGCTGTATGCGCGCTGCAGGTTCGACAACTCCACCTGCGACAACACATACATATAATATATCGGGTTAAAGCTAGGCTTTCAATGTATTTTTACTTTTCTGCTGCCTTTAGGCACGTAACATCTACAATTTAACAACATGTTTCAAGTTTTATAGTAAATATGAAAAGAAATAACACACTTTTTAAGCAATTTCTTATAGTTTTCTACTTTAGGTACTACATTTATGAAAAGGGGTTGTATGAAAAATAATTAATTAAAGTTAAACATATTCTTATGTACAAGTCCTACACCAACAAGACAAAACTTAAATGTATTAGAAAATGCACCTTTAAATAATTATAGGCCTAGGCCTACATCTTTTATCTATGGAATAATGTAAATGTATCTAACAAGAAAAAAGCAACAAGAAATAGCTTCATTCTACAAGTAAATTGTTAAATGTTGGAACAGCTATGTGCATTCATATGTCTGTAATTTTGTGGTGTAAAATTATTAAAGCTTCATAGTGGGCAAGACAAGAAGGGACAGAATAAGAAACATGCACATTAGGGAAATACTAGGTGTAGAGAAGTTGAGCGACAGGGTCCTATCATCGTAGTTCTCCATCACAGTACTTTGTTGTAAAAAAAAAATTGTTGTTTACATAATACTACCTTTCAATAACAGTAATTATCAACTTCAGCCCCATGTAAAATTAACATTCACTTTTCCAAAGTATGTACTTCAAACATATTCTTAATACGTATCTGGTGGCGGACTCAAGACTCACCTTGTGCCCGCCATAGAAGGCGATCTCCTCGGCGTTGGTGATGATTCTGGAGTGGATGCTGCGGAGATAACCCTTCCTGTTGGCCTCCTCCGCGACCAGGATGCCGAACTTGGGAGACACGACCTTGAGGATCTGGCCCGTGAGAAGGATAACTATCGTGGCGAGCGCGGGGCCTGCAACAACAACAACAAGTAACACAGTTAGCATTCGATTCTCACCTGGGTACAAAAAATATTAGAAACATGGAGCGGTGGGGTTCAAATTTCATTATAAATTTGTACAATCAACATCAAATAAAAAATTTCGACATAAAATTTAAAAGTAATTTTAACATTACAATTGTGGGAGAAAATATTTAGAAAATTTGTGTACATTTAAAATAGATATATGCCTAATACCTCTAAAAATTTAAATAAAATACGTCTTACATGGTTTCAGAAACGACTGCACTTGAGGCTTAGCAATATCCTTGCACTTTAAAAATAAATATCCTTTTAAAAACATAAGGTCAAAGGTTTTCCGTCAGTTTGGTTGTTAAACCATTTTATAGAATGAAAGATATTATAGACAATTGTTTCAAAATATCTCGTTGACTTGAGTAGGCCTACTATAGATAACTGTAGGCCTATTGGGAACAACCAGCCATTCGTGGGGATCACGTCACTTTTATCAAGGAAACCATTATAATGGGCATATCAATTATCACTTAACCAAAAAATATATAAAAATAGTGTTGAACATGTCAGGCAATAATTTTTTTATTTACAAAGAACCAAACCATCAGTTTCAGACATATTTCACAAAAACATTCATTAATGCCGGTGACAGTATCAGTATCGACCTTCATAGCAAGGGGAATTTTCAAGAAAAAATATCTTGAAAATTTTTATGAATATTTTCAAGGTTTGCTATCTGTTTTTTGAATTGTATTTTCAAAAATAATATATTTCTTTAGTAGGCCTATCAAGGATGAACAGTGGGTGCTCAGGCTCAGGTGAAATAATAAGTAATACTAATATGCAATTTCTTGTTGATTGGGTTTTATCTTTTTCAATTTTGATCTTTTTAAATTGAATTCAAATTGAAAATTTTCAATGGCCCTTGAAAATGTTCTAATGAATTTACAAGAAAATGTTTTAAGTCCCAACACTACACCTTCATGACAGCGTCACATTACTTCTATCACACAATGTGTTGTATTCCATGAAGAAACATGTTCACGTCCTCATAAAAGAATGCGCGGACATTTTAATAATACACCAAGAGAAAAAACAATACGTGCCTAGCATTGACTGTCACCAAATTACAGAGTACTTGAAAGTAATGATAGGGTGACGAAACTCGCAGCCAGACCCGAAACTAGTTTTTAATTGAAGAAAAGATTCTCACAGGCAAAGAGTAAGATCCAACGTTGTTTGGCCAGCAACTAAGAATACTAGTTGAAATAAAAACAATAACAGTAATTTTTATTTTTCAATGTCAGTACCAAGCAAGCCAAAGTAAAGTTAACTATAGTTTTTGAAGATGATGACTTAAATTGCAGTGTTATTAATTAATATGGTTTAATGTCACATATTTATATTTTCAAGGATAAAAAGCGTTTTAATGTTCATATCTACAGGTACATTACGCTAATTTGTCTCAAGTCGCGGCTAAAACCCTTAAGGCTTAAGCTACTGTCTCTTTTCAGTGGACATATGTGTAAAGGACCTATACTAGTTTAAAGTTAGATTTAAAACAACATTTTCAGAATGAAACTAGATGTGAAACGACTCGTCCCGTACTGTTAGCATCGCGAACAAACTCAGAAATAGACAAAAGATTTATAACAACATTTTCAGATAAGATGTGAAACGACTCGTCCCGTACTGTTCGCATCGCAAACAAACTCAGGAAATGACGAGTCTGGCAACTGGAGCTTATCTAGGTTGGAAAGACGAGGCGAGGCGATGTAAGCTGACTTCTCAGCATGATTAGACCTCTCAATACTTGGCCTTGAGCACCAAGCACAGCGCTTTTGTTTTCTTATTTTTATCATACGGTACCAGGCATAGGTAATAACACACTTGAGAGCTGACAATGTCACGTCTCGCCAGTAGACAAAATACCTCAGGCTTGGTCATAAAATGATAAAACAATTTGCAAGTTGCAATAATAAAATACTGTATAGCTATTTCCTACCAAAAATCTCAAAAGTTTTCTGTACAGGGCTTGTCATTGCCAATGTGTTATATTTTGTAAATTGATTTATGTTTTACTATGTGCAGTATTGTTTTACTGGTTAAGTCAAATATTCAACATTTTATGTTCCTTTTTCACATTCAACTTCAAAAAATATATTTCATTGGGCAAACTAGTTATGAATTAACAAATTAACAGAAAAATTATTGGGTGCATAATGACCCCCCCCCCAAAAAAAAAAAATTGTAAACCTGATATTTTTCGAGCTAGGTTCCATCGTCAAAAAATCTCCCATAAGAAATAACATGGAGACGATCTTTATGCCCCGTGACCTTGGAGGATTTTGATCCAAATAAATATTGGCCATTATTGACATGCTCTACAGCATTTTCTGTAAATCCTCTATAGTATTTTGTATTATAATTTGGGCAAGAGGTTTGTCAAAATATACTGATTACCAAGAAGGGGTGTGATTTTGGAATGTATATTTGTGCCCACTTTTAAGACACGATGTTATAAAGGGCCATTTAAGATTGGTACGGAGCTCTAGTATCTATGTGGAACAAAAAAGAAGCAAGTTAAAGCCGATTTAGTTAAATTTCCCTGAACACCAATTTTTGCAAATTTCTGGCTTTAAAAAAATGAAAAATTCGTGTAAAATCACAGTTACAAGATATAATTTTTTAAACAGTCATTTTAGTGTAGTATTATGCTATAGATTAAGTGGTAAAAAATAATATTTTGGAGTAATAGCCCCTTTAAACAATAATATGTCACCTCTATTACAAAAAGTATAATATTTACCATATTGGAAATATAAAATTGTTAATACATAGACAGTAATTTTATTCATGTAAGCCTGTGATTGTTCAAGAAACAATCTTCCACATAAACTTTGGCCTATTGCATTGTATTGCAGGTTAGTAATCATGGTTCACAGATATTTACTTTATGACAATAAATAAATAACAATGTCACACGAAGAGGCGAATGATTACCGTCATGGAGCGTAACTCATGCAACGATGCATTGTTGTCACAGAGATTACTTTACACTGTTGCATCAGAGGTTAGGTCGTTAAATTAATTTAATACGATGACAAAGGTCTAACTAAGTTACCTAGTTAAGAGAGAGTATTTTCTCATGCTTATAAATGAAGCACCGATCTGCAACACCTGGATCGCGTACGCTATACTGTAACCTTGGAGGCGACTAGGGCCTATGCAGTGGGTAGATTGTTGGCCTTCATGGGCCTGACTAATGTTATTTCATATGGAGCGGCCATGTTGGAGATGCTAACGGCGGCCATGTTGGTGGTCAAAACTTACATATTTACGGGAAACATGCCTTGTGCGTTGCGTTTAAGTGTAAAACGACTTCTCAATGCAGGAAATCTTTTCACAGATTAGTAATCGTGTTGTTTATTTAGTTTTACAGTAAGAAAACTCGCTAAATTAGTCCGACTTCACTTCTCAACATCTGGCAGGTATGGATCCCCTATCCACGCGAAGCGTTAATAGAGATCGATGGTTGGAAAGGGACAAAACACGCCAAGATACAAAGTCTGTACCAATACCAAGAAGCTAGTTGATGAGTAGGCTACCTGTAGATTAGATAGAGCATCAATTCGCAGAACATATTTTATTTGATTAGAGAATTAATGAAGAATGACTGGAGGATAGAAAGAAATGGAGAGAACTCATAGATATGCCTGTCATAGAAGACATTGAAGAAGATGAGGAGGTGCTGAGCCTGGCTAGCAAGCACTGAAAGTCCAGAGCTTAAGAAACTGGTGATACGTCACCACCTGACCTGACTTATGATAAAACCAAGTGTTTGATTAATATTATTATGTAGTATTTATTTATTTAACGTCTATCGTATTCAGTTATGAAAACTGATTTACAAATGAGGACAACTAAATAAAAATTATTAGGCCTACAAAAATGAAGATACAATAAAGAACTATAGTTATTCAGGTAAAGTTTGAAATAGTAATAACACAATGTATAATAAGACAGTGTTGGTAAAATAATGTTGATTCAAAAGGTCTTCACATGTGTGCTTTAGTGTGGGGTAACGTGAAATACTCTAGGTCCTATACTCAGAAGCACTTACACTTACAGCGAAGCATGAAATGGATTGTTAGGCCTACGCGGGACTTAGCCGTAATAAAAATGACTTTTTGTTTTCAATTAGCTACATGAAAAACAAAACAAGGCATACGGTAAATTAAATTAAATGGTCGGTTTCAATTCTTAAAATAAAAACCCTGTATCTCATTTATTTATGTAGATTGTTGAACATTGTGACAATATCGTCAGGGGTAGGCCTACTAGGATCCGTAAATTTAGTTTTTACAGTTAGAGCTTTGAAGGTTTAGATTTGAACAACTTTTGGTACGTTTTAGATAATTCTCATCATTTTAATTTTTGCTAAAGTTAAATTTACTATGAAGTTTTTGCTTTAAAAGAAAGAGCAATTATTGTAAATTTGCTTACAAATAGTCTATTTTTGTATCAGTTGTAAAATAAATCCAACATTAACAGATTTGAATTTTTGATAGGCCAGGCCACCCCATTTGGCTAACTTTTGTAAGTTTTATCAGTGATAGTAAAAATTGAATGTATAGGCCTATAACAATAAATTCATCATTCTTACTTCACACTTCATGTACAACTAATTCATAATTTATGATCAATTACAGTTATTGTTAAAATGTAATTGTGTAGTTATTGTTTCAGAACATATAAATGTAGGCCTACTATCATAAGTTATGACATTATTATTCATTATTAATTATTATTATTCATAACATAAAAAATAATATACAATTGTAAGTAATTGCTATTCTGCATCTGAAAGGCAACCTCGATGGAAAAGGTACAACTTTGTTTTGCAGCTGTTAATGACAGTTTACCAACATGACTCATTTATCACTGTTGTCACCTTTACCTTTTCACCAGTTTTGTATTTTATAACCTCAGTTTTTTCTATTTTTTCTTCATTCATCTTGGGCTTTCAGCCGTTTTTATTTATATACTTTTGTTATTCAAGTTTTTCTTGTTGTATTTGTTGTAAACTTTTAATTTTATAGTACTTGTTCATGTATTTAATGATTTGTATAATGTGTTTGTGTTGTTTTGAATTGCATTTTGAATTGTTTAGGCCATAGTTTTAGTTACCAAACACTTGTGAGTTAATACCTGTTGTTAGAGATCAATATATAATATCACCCATTCACTTTCAGCGCACAGC
The DNA here is from genome assembly GCA_024449915.1 of Sweltsa coloradensis. Taxonomy (NCBI): domain Eukaryota; kingdom Metazoa; phylum Arthropoda; class Insecta; order Plecoptera; family Chloroperlidae; genus Sweltsa; species Sweltsa coloradensis. The sequence continues at coordinate 15,299 of JAMZAV010010193.1, forward strand.
AGACGTGTTTCTATGAAGCATGGAAACCAAGGTCCGTGCAATCACCGTCTGGTTCCAGAGAGCAGTCAAGCAGAGAGACGAGTTATTACACGCATCGCGATACCTAGATTGTTACTTGCGTCGTGAAAACCCCGCCCCCTCATGACGCCCGGGGTGGTGAACGGGGCCCTAGGTCGGCTGACTGTGAAACGGACGTTTACTGCGGAAGGATGACTTGAGGGAAGCGACACAGCGAGGAAGAATTATTGTTATTATCGGCAGGAGACGACCGTGACGACAGAAACAGAAGGACAAGGTTGCGACTAGCGTTTAACTCGTGGAGATGAGTGTATTTAAATCCTGAAAACTCTTTGTTATACAATACAAAGATTCCATACGGAACACATAGTATTTCCAAGTCTTACTTAACGCTAGATATATATTCCAATGTGTCTATGTTTTCATGTTTTATGTGTATGCAAAATTTAACTCCCAAGAAACTAACACACATCACAGTTACAACAGTAGAAATAGGACAAAATTTATATCTGTATCTGTATCAAATCTGGCTAAGTATGAAAAGGCAAATATGCAGGGAAAAGGTTACAGAGTTGGATAAATTTAAATTTACTATTAAAGATTTTCTGATGTGGACGAGTTTGTAAATGAATACTGGTGCAAGTGTACATAACAATGTAAGTGTAGACCATGGTAGAGTAAGTGCATGGATTTTATTTTATTTATTTATTTAATGTCTATCCTATTCAGTTAAAAAACTGATTTACAAAGAAGGACAACTAAATAAATCTACTCACATAGATATGCAGACACAACAATGAGCTAACAGTTGTATTTGTATTGTATTTTTCATTGTATTGTTTGATTTTATAAAATCAAACATAGAGTAGGTAAGCAAGAAGGGCTAACATGAATATCATACTTTACGATTTTTTTCGATTGTGCAAGAAGAGAACAGAGAACACTGTATAATAATCCAGCGATTACCCGCGGATTTCACGTAGGCCAAGTCTTATACTGTAGTTTGTCTCATTGACGTGTTTCATACAATTTGTAGTAATGTTCAAATAAAAATAAATAAAATAAATAATTTTAATTTAGCCTACTTAGGCCTAACATGTAGGGCCTATAAGTAAATATTTATATAGGTATGAAGTAATAGAATGTTTGATAAGATGTGTCCTGACCGGGGATCGAACCCAGGTCCTTTGCCTTTACATAAAGATGCTTTACCAAGCAAGCTATCATGGCACTCAGTACATCTCTTCTGCTTGATGTGTGTGTGATTTTATATCACAGTTTAGATTGGTAGAAAGGGTTCATATCTAATCATTTGCTTCACACACTTAATGTTAAATGCCCAATGATTTAAACATCTACAACACCGCACTACATCTCAGATTCTAGTTCAAATCATTATCGTACATTTAAACAATATTTACCAGTGATAAGGTTGCCCTACTACTCAAAACTCTAAACAAACCCAGACTTAAATCCTCTCAGAGACTAGACAATACGTGACCTACATTACACAGGCCACAGGTCATGTTTCATATTTACATAACTAATCGTTATCAGGAAGCTTCCGTCGTCGAGGGACGATGTTAATTTACCGCTTTGTTTCCTACGGAGTCCTACATTGTCTCTCCGTGAAACTAGTTAGAGAGGTGACTGACCCGGTAGAGTTGTCAATACTGTGTATTGTGGTAATTACGCTAATTATTACATTAATTATGTAGACAACTCAGACTGAGTCATGAATAATATATTATGTAGATAAAGTGATAACTAGGCATTATCTATAAAGAGGGCTAATTACCAGGGTGACCTTTCAACAAGGTACGTAATATAATGCGATACCTAGCGGACTTGAATGGCTAGGCAATAGAGATAGGACTATTAGGATGTGTTTCCATCCAGATCTGTTAAATAAATGTCGCCATTTGAAATGTAATTGTTATTATTACATATTATTATAATAATGATTAAACTTTTAGAGCAGGCGAGGTTAATAGTGTACCGTCCATAATGAATTATTTGAACTGTACACTGTATAGGTTGTATGCAATTGACGCCATCGTGAGGTACCACGTAAAACGCAAATGTCAAGTCCTCTATCAGTGACACTTTGTTTCCTAACTCCTAAGTGATCCTAGACCGTTTTGCCATGTTGTGATTCTTCATATTATCTACAGTTTTTAATCACCTAAACGTCCATGCAATTTTTGTAACATGACGACAGTAACCATAGTAAATTTAATAAAAACATAAAAAGCATTGCATCTTGACAACTACAGATTGGGAAGTTCTAGAGAATCGGTTTTGAAAGGTAATGCATCCACTGCTAGCTTTAAATGTATCATGAGAAATTAACTAATTAATTATGTTGACATTCTCTTATTGCATGATATAATGTAGTGAAGAATACTGAATAAAATGTGTATTGATTAACGTTTACAATATTTGCAATGTGACTGCCATCCTTATTGAGACCCATGTAGGGTATACCTATATCTAATACACTGGGCCGCTTCACAAACGCTTATTATAGTCGTATTGATGGATGAGCTTAAATGTAGACTATTTCCTGGATTTGGAAAAAACTTTGTGGTGCAACTTTCATACGAAATATTTCTGTGATTGCACTGAAAAAACGGCAGATCTAAGCTTAAAGATTTGGAAGGCCCCTGAAAATTTAATTAATATTATCGGAGTAGTTGTTTGATATAAATCATGATTTACGTAAAATAAATTGTAATTTTGTATTTATTTATATTTTTAAATCCCACTCCCCAGGAAACTCACCCGTGAGCATGCCGGCGCCCATCCTCCTGTTGTTCCTTGCGAGCGCGATGGTGATCAGCAGACAGTCGAAGAGAGGCTTGGTGATGTGGGAGTAGAGGTGAGCGACGCTCGAGGTGAATGCAGTAATGTCGTCCGTGAGACAGTGATCGGGGTTCTCTATGCGACCGTCGAGGTTTGACACCCGGTAGTACGTCTGGTTCTTGAAGTAGAGACGGTACGCATGGTCCACGAGGCGAGATCTGAGGAGAGAGACAAGTAGCGTTGTTAAGAGACGTTGATCGGACAGAAACATCGTAATAAGAAAACTTTTAGAAAAAATACTATTTTCATGGTACCTACAATTTTTTAAATACATATTATAAATACAGACTGAGATGGGAAGAAGTTATAGCAATGGATTTGAAAAGGTAAAATGCAACTTGGGAAAGGGTTAACCAGGAAAGATGTTGGGAAGAACGAAAAATATGGCAAAACTGGTGGAGGTCCCTGAGGAAGAAGACAGTGAAGAGGAAGAAAGTGAAGTAGGTGATGGAGAGGAAGAAAAATATGATGTGGGAGAAGCGTCAGGCATGGCTAGCCAGCTTCGATAAGCCCGGGGAGCCAAGAATGTGGTGGGAACCTCCCACCCCCTACCCGACTTAGTTGGAAATAGGGCTCGATATTAATAAAAATTTCCTCTCACAAATAATGTTGCCAATGCAAAAATATAAATTGTGTTGACCATGAACTTTAAACCTCCAGATTTAGCAACCATTCCCGCAAGTTGGAAGCACTGGTGCCTACTCTGTTACAGCAGTTGGCCCATGTTTTGGCTCGATAATGGTCACTGACAATTTCAAATTAGCCACCTCAAATATGATTAACTTATCTTAAATAAGAGTAAAATGTTTGGTTTAAATTGGAGTTGATTTTTTTTGTATTTGTAATATTAATTGGGAAATTTGTAGGTAGGCCTAGCTAAATAAAAATGTAAATTGTCTGAAATATGGGAATCTAAAAAATATAATTTAGACCTAATAAACGAACAGTGAGATTCAACTTGGTTGAGGAAATTTCTTCTTTGTGACTGAAAAGGATAGGGAAATCCAATCTAATAAAGCAACATATTTTATTATTTATTTATTTAAGTAAGCCTTCTACAGTGTTCACTTATATGCATGTCAGTGAGAAATAATTGAGGAAATTACTTCGTGTGGTTGAAGTTAAGAGTGAGAGAACAACTAATGTCAACAAGAACCATCAAGAAAATACATCCACTTGTAGGTACAGTCACATTACAACCATTACATTTAAAACCCATAGGCCGAGAAGCTTGAGCGAGGTTTTATGAAGTCTAATCACGGAACAATTAGTTTAATTCTTCAGGTTGAAGAACATACGACACTCAGGTTATTGGTGCTGGTTGAATCTAGAAAGTCCAATTACATGCTGTAGATAAGTTTATAACTAGCCTACCGTGTGCCACCAAGGAATACCACGAACCCCCCAGCCGTATTGATGTGCACACAGCACAAGAATTCCTGTTTAATAAGGCTGCAGACTAGGTACTTTAACATTAACAATCTTGTTGCCATTACCGACAGTGTTGGCTCGGGCGCTAAGCGCTCGACTCTGATTCGGGAGGTCCCGGGTTCGAATCCCGTCGAGACCGGCAATCCTGACTGAAGGTTTTTTCCGAGGTTTTCCTCAGTCGTTAAGGCGAACGCAAGGGATTGAGTCCTCTTAAACAGCCCTCGGACATCCCTTCACAATTTCCTATCCGCACATACCTAGTTCACCTGAAGAGGGGCTAATTGCACCCTATAACAGGTTTCCCACGATAAAAAAAAAAAAAAAATTGTTGCCGTTGAGTAGACCTCATTTAGATTTGTACAATAGTAATAAATTCATTACTTTAAATATCAAGTACTTTAAGAAATAACTGATAATCAACTTCACTTACAGCTTCAGTCACTCATGCTGTGCATGCACACAATTTATATATTTACACTCACACACAATCATACACTCAAACATACATATAACTCCACTCACATACATTCATGTTTATATAATTTTTATAGTCATCTCATCTTCATATAACTCATTTTATATTATATTGTATTCAAGTACCGGTACCGTTTTGTATTGTTATGGTTTGGTAAATTGCACTAGTGGGATATTTGTCCTGTTGTGATTTGGCCACAAATAAATAAATAGACAGGAAGACCAAGAAAAAAGTGGGGGAGATTGATTGAAGGATGTTGAGAGGAAGGTGAATCGTGGAACCTGGTCTCATTTCCTTTTAATTGCAGCTTTTGAGTTTTGATGGCATACGCCCTACATGGTTACAACAAACAAAACTAACAATAATCTTTGTCTAGATAGAGATGTAGGAAGACAGGAAAGAGTGTAGAAGCAGATGCAGGATGAAGATGAAGAAACGCTGAGCCTGGAAACTTGGGCACAAAGCAGTTTCTTCGTGCACTAGATAAAATATTGTTATAGAAATGAGTTAGGATTATTATTATAGGCCTACCTAGCTAAAGAAATTATTATCATATTAGGTAAGGAAATGTAGAGCGTAGGCCTACATTAAAATATCGTACTTGGGCCTATATTACATAATTTTAAACTTCCTACCCAGCTTGTGACACTGAAAGCTATTACAAGTCAAGGCAACAGTTTCATTGCATGTTAAAATTATCAAGGTTTTCAAACCACAGTCATAATAATTGGATGAGCGTAGCGAGCGAAGCGAAGATTCCATTCTACTACACTGGAGAAAAAAATCCGGAATGTTTTTTTTTTCTTTTTTTCTTTTTTTTTTTTTTTTGTATTTTTGTCTGTTTGTCCGCACGATTCCGGCTAAACCGATACTCCGATTGAGATGAAATTTTATGGAGGCCTTCGAAATCTCTGAACTTAGAACTGCCACGTTTTTGAGCGCAATCGGAAAATTATTTCTCATGAAAATCGCAATTTTACGATTTTTTTCGATTTTTTTAAAATTTCTTTGACTAATAACACCTACATGCTTTATCCGATTTCAATGATTTTTGCACAGAACCTTTATTTTATGAATGTTGATATTCTTGTGAAATTTGAGCGCAATTGAAAAAATATTTATCATAAAAATCGAAATTTTACGGGTTTTTTCTTTTTTTAAACAATTCTTTGACTTATAACACCTACATGCTTTATCCGATTGTAATGATTTTTTCGCAGAACCTTAATTTTATGAATTTATATATTAGTATTAAATTTGAGCGCAATCGAGAAATTATTTCTTATAAAAATCGCAATTTAACGATTTTTTTTAACAATTACGATTAATAAATTAAAAAATTAAAGTTAATTTTTAATTTAATTTAATTTAATTAAATTTAAAAAAAAATCAACTTAGTAATGATTTTTCCACAGAACAACAGAAAAATCGCATAACAAATGGCAGCTCAATGCACCAATTACGCTCATCCAACAACGCGGCGGGACTTAAGCGTTTTCCTAGTAATATACAACGGGGAATAAACCATAATTTATTTAAAAGTTAAAAAAAAACTGCCACAAATCTCTAAAATCTCACCTGTATGCATCAACATGCAAAGTGGTGGCAAGAGATGGGGCAGAATGAACTGTGGGAAGCGTAGGCCTACACTAAAATTAGGACGACTGGTAAACGCAAGTTCATGTCGATGCATGCAGGTGAGACTATATAGAGATTTATGTGACAGTTTTTTTTTTTAAACTTTCAAATAAATTATGGTTTATTCCCCGTTCCGTTGTATATTATTATTATGACTGTGGTTTGAAAATCTTGAAGAAGAATAGAAACAGCTCAATTCTAGCTTCAGGACATGACTTGCAATTGGAAAGCACCTCCATAGATTTGGATTTATTTTAAATTTTTAGTCTGTCGGATGTGTGGAGCTGGCGAACAAGACAGGAAACATATTTTTGAATGTACGTATATCAAGGTTGAACGGGACAAAATGCCAAATGGCATGGATCAGAGGGAACAGGAGTCTTTTCTCTACTGGCTGACTAGAAAACACATGATAATATGAATAATGTCAATTGTGGGTATATGAAAAGAAGATAGGTAATTTATGTCTTGCATACTATCAATGAGCCACTTCATTCTAACCTCTAGTATGAAGGACATGAAATGAAGAAAAAGAAGAAGTATGAAGGACATTAAAAAGTATGAAAATGTTGGGGTTTTCTACATTCGCAAGGACAATGTCAAACCGTCATTGTTGACGACGGATAACATTTACGTAAATGAACTATTGTACCGGTATGTGCTAGTACAGGGTCGTTGACAAAAAAGCAACATTTTCCAGACAATTAAGGAAAAACCTAAACCATCAAGGATGTATCTGCTACATGTTTCACCATAACAAGAGAAATGTCACTAAAGGCAGGAAATGAGTTTGTCGCATGTTTCGAACCAGTATGAGAGTCGCACGGCGAGATGAGCGTACATCACACGACAGATAATTAGCATAGGTATATGTGTCAATGCCTTTTAACCTTGAGGCTGTCATTGGTGAGGACCGACCGACGCACGCCTGGTGAATTGTGAGTGGGCCCGACTAAACAGTAGAGCTACCTTCATGTGTACCTACTGTGAGCTACAAAGACAAGTGAAAGTGGCAGCATTAGGCCCAAAATGATGAATGTAAGGCTAGAGTGTCATAATTAGAGATGGGAGAAGTTAGTGGTTAGTATTATAGTTAGGGATGGCACTTTGACCGGTCAAATATAAAAAAATGTATATTTTGCTTCTAGGCCGATTACGGCAGGATACCTACGAGAATTGTCTGCAACCAAGTTAGGCTCATCAATATTATACTAGAAAAACGCTTAAGTCCCGCCACGTTGATGGATGAGCTTTTTAAAGTTTTTAGTTTGCGTGGATATCTTTACTTTTGCAAGTGCTTTGTTTGTTGCCTACGGATTGTAGGTGATTGTTGTCAAGTTTCTATTGTTTCTTGTCAATTGGTATTATTTATCGTAAAAAACTTATATTAAAAGCTTTAATTCTATGGATTCTGGCTAACTTTTTCAACTTTTTCTTTCAAAAGGTACAACATCACCATAACTTAATGTCCATGTATAATATGAACGTTGTAGCCCCCCCCGTTGGTCAGAATTGGCCCAAAATGGCACGAAAATATCACACAAAAATCAAAAACTTATATTAAAAGCTTTATTTCTATAGTTCTGGCTAACTTTTTCATTTTTTCTTTCAGAAAGCAATACATCATCATTACCTTAATGTCCATGGTGAAATATGAACGTTGTAGTCCGCCCGTTTGGTCAAAATCGGCCCAAATGTCACGAAAAATCGCACTAAAAATCGAAAAAATCGTAAAAGTACGATATTCATGAGAAATATTTCCTTCGATTGTACCCAAAAATGTAGCAAGTCTAAGTTCAGAGAAAACGAAGGTTGTGTCAAATTTTCATCAGATCGCATATGCGTTTGCCCGGTAGAGAGCGAACAAAACGACGTAAAAAAAAAAAAAAACGAGCTAAAATTGTTTGGGGGGCCGGTGAAAATTGAAGTCTTCGCTTCCGCTCATCCAATAAAAAAAAGCTTAAGACAAAACATATATATAAAATCAACATTCAATAGTGATTATAATTAGACTTATTGATGAAAATGAGTGAATGAGAGTAAATGAGTGAATTTACTAGCACTTTGTGTTATTACTCACTCAAGAACAGTGAATTGTTCCAATTTCAAATTTGTAAAGAAATGTAACAAAAGTTGACTTTTCTTTAAAGAATGAGTGATGCCAAATAAATAAGTAAAACATAGCCTAACTTGACAATATTTTGACCGTTCAATTGAACGACTTGCATCCCTAATTATAGTTTAGGTATGCAATTTTTTAATTAACATAGACTAGACTGATTGAAAAACTAGGCTACAAATTTTAAAAACAGCTTGACAATGGGTACCGGTACGTTCCGAATGATGCTAACTTGCAGCCTTGGGCGTGCCCAAAGCATTCCGTAAACACCGCCGCCATCACAACGCCCGTAACGCCCAATGTTAAACTTCGGGCATCTGGGCATGTCTGGGTGTTGTGGGCGCGTGGGAGCATCATTCGGAATGTACCCAAAGTTACAACTGTTGCAAGACAAAACAAACAAATGAACAGCGGTATACCGAGACAATGTCAGAGCAAGAAACTAACACACACAGCAATAGTTCTACACTACACTAATAGCCTAGGTACAACATTGTCACATATATTGTACCAGAAATGTCATTTTAAAAATAATATTTTAATTGCCTTTAATCTTTACAAGACACAAAACACAAAGGAAAATGAAATGGAAGAATTGAAACTTCGTAGATGGTGAAATGTCAATTTTTTTTGTTCTTACAAGGCACAAATGTAACATTGGTGGTGTGGCTGTCTACGTAAGTGCTAGAAATTTCAAATGAATTTTGGTAATTTTTTTCAGAAACAAATCCAATTTGCTAACATTTTCACTGTCGGTTATCGAACCATTCTAAGACACTGACAAGTCCAATACAAAGTGTACAAGTGTTGAATGCACAGCTCAAGACTATCCGACCGGCTCGCTTGGCCCCGGGCTATGAGCGAGCGTGTTACGTAACGCGCGCGAGATCCCTTCTCTTCTAGACGTGAAGCAAGTTGTTAAACACAGAACAACGACAAGGCGAGTGTCTTGTGTGTCCCAGACAAACACGTTATGTAACTCCGTGTCTTGAGTACGCAGGACTGTACGGTGTAGGGTAGGCACTACAAGGTTCATGTTGATTTGAAAGATAATTACTTACTACTTCACAGGTTAAGGAAGAAACACACGGGAAAAAAATTTTTTTTGGTGAATTTGTCTGGAAGGTAGAATGGTGTGATTTTTTAAATTTTTATTAAAAAAAATTTATTAAAGAAATAAAAAAATCATGATTTAGTAGGCCTATTTGATTCAAATCAGATTTATTTGATTTGGGCTAAATCAGATTTATTTGATTTAATCAACTTTTCGATTTAAATCAGATTTTTATTGATTTCCGTACGTACTGTACCAAATCAACAATCAGTTTTTAAAAACTTGTGAAGTTGGTGAGCGGATCAAATACTTTCTCAAGTGTTTCAGAAATTATAATTCAAAAATTATACCAAGGAAAACTTTGCCTAAAGCAGTTGGAACATATTGTTTGTTGCTCAAAATTACAATTATGATTTTTATTAAAAAATCATTTGATTTAAATCTGATTTTTTAAATAAAAAAAACATCCTAGAAAGAAATGGAATAAACCAAGCTGACCCTGACAGAAGCGGAAGCTGATATGGATGATGATGATGATGATGATGAGGTCAATAGCTCAAAAGGGTGCAAAACCGTCATAGGAAAATTTCGTTAAAACTAAATTGTTTTTTTGTTTCCATTAAAACCCTACCCTTTTTAGACCCCAAGCCCACATTTAAAATAAAATAATCGTAGTTTTGGTCTAGTAAGGTTTTCATCAAGAGTAGGCTACACAGAAAACGGGTACCAAATTAAAAATTGGGTTTAAAATTTTTGGGCCCCTTTTTAAAACGTTTTTTAAAATATTTATGACGAAAAAAACAGTATTTTGAATTTTGATGAGGTTTTTAATATTTGCAGTACCTATAAGGGTCCTTCCTCCCAAAACCCCTCTTACTGGGGAACCTAAACAATCACAAGACGACAAAACCCAACACCCTTGCCCCCTTTCTGTCCACATACACGCCCATACTCGGTAAAACAAACGTTGTGTTTTGGGTTTAAAAAACAAATATTATTTAAAGTCGTTACTCGGGTTTTTAGGAACCATTTTATAAAACCCTTTTGGGTAAAAAAAAACTCTCTCGAGGGGTTTTTTCATAGCTAAAACAGCAAATTTAAACTTTCATTATCAACTGTCTTTTTTTAAAAAAGGGTGAAAAAATCGATAAGAAAAAAGCGGGGGCCCTTTTGTTATTTCAATTGATTAATTTTTTTTCTTCAACGTCCACGAGCCTATCCAAATTCGACAGCAATAAAAAAAAAGGGAGGAAAGAAATAAAACCCTAATGGGTACCATGCACAAAAAATAATAATAGCCCTTTAGTTAAAAGCAAATTAAAAATAATGAAATGATAGCACAAAAGCTGACAAAAAAAAGAAGAAAAAAAAACCGGGCCCACCAAAAATTTTTGACGATCTAATGATAAGGTTTATAAATAAAAATTTATTTTTTCCTTTAAAAATCTGTGGTTGACTGCAGAAGATAAAAAACACCCAATAGGCATACATTTGTTTTTTTGTAGGCCTGGCCTATTTTTTTTAAAAAAAAATTTTAACAATTTTGGGCCTTTTAAAATTACCCAAAAATTTTTGAACAATCATAGTGATATGGCCTATGCACATAAAAACTGTGAAAATTCTAAAGAATAGAGCTCTGACCAACAAATTCTAGATGTTCTATGATAGCCTTTATGTTTGTATCGTAATTTAGTTCACTAGACCCTACAGCCAGGGAAGTGAGTTTGTGTCAAAGGGTTTGTTTTTGTTCACGCGTTCATTGTACCTCCTTTAATAGGGCTAGAAAACTTTTAATTTCAGCGTGTTAAATACAGTGACCCCTAGGGGAAACTGCATTTTGCCCCGAGGAATTTGAAACCCCCGGGGGGGGGGGGGAGACAGACGGCTTCGCGGGGGAGGGGAAAGAGATGACTTGCAACAAGCTTTTTAACTAAACTGCAGCCTCAGGCTGTGGGTTTTAAAAAACACCAAAAAAGACATCAGGGGGGGAAAGTTTTTTCTGAACAAAACACTTCAATTTATCCGTATGCAAGTGATTAAACCCTTAAAAATCACATCCTAAATTGGTTTCCGGGGTATAAATTTTATTTGCAGCTTTTGAATGGTGTAATTCGAAAGGGATAAACAATGGAAAAAGTTTTAAAGGGTACATAAAAAATAAAGAGGCCTACTTTTAAACAATGAAACCCTATGTTTTTTTGAAAAGGGGGGTTTACCAAAAATTTTCCCTAAAAAAAGGAAATAAAAAAAACAAAAATTTTAGATAAACATCATATTTAATAGGGCCTATAAATGCAAAAATTTACATTTTAAAATGAAAAAAATACATAAATAAGCAAGAATAAAAAGCATAAAACTTCCCAAAAAAAAATAAACCTAACAAAAAAATAGGTTTTTTCAAATTTTATTTTTTGTTCTTTAAAGTTTTTTTTAAAACCTAAGGGGCCCCATGTGGTTTATGTTTTAATCATTTTTTTTTTTTTGTAATAATTCCTTTAAATTTTTAATTTTTTATAAAAGTATATTTATATTGGCTTTTTTTGTTCCCCAGCCTTTTTGTTTGGGGTATTAAAAATTTTTTTTTTCCGGGGGGTTTTAAAAAATGGGGAAGTGGTTTAGCTTCCAAAAATTTAAAAAAATTTATGGGCCTGTCCCCTCCACCATACTGGAATAAAAGGGAAAACCTTTTTTACCTAAGTGGTAACTATCGTGTGGCAAATCTTTTTTTTTTTCAATTGGGAAATAATGGCCCAACAAACAGAACAGTAGGTTTTGCGGTTTTATACTCTAAAAAGTGGGGAAATTTAAATGAGCCTTTTTTGCCTTTTAAAAAAACCTGTTTTAAAAACTAAAAAAATATATGTTTAAAAGGGACGGTACTATGAAATATTTGGTGGGTCTAACGCCATTTTTCCCATTTAAATGTTTTTAATACAAACTTTCCCTTTAAAAATTTGGGAAATTTTTTTTAAAAATACTTGGGTGCAAATGCAAAAAATTGAGCTTTGAACTTTACGGGGCTGGAGGCCTCCGGGCAGACTTTTTCCCTTTCCCAGAAACCCTTAAATTGGGTAAACCACAAGAAAAGCTGAAACGTGGCAGAAACTAGTTTTTGACGTCTCTAAAAAGTTTTCCCGGGGCCCGAGTTCAATTTTGAACGGCCAAACCCCTCTCTCACTGTGATTGAACTATTGGGCCCCCCCGCGCAAAGAAAGTAGACCCTCGATCAAAAAAAAAAAATCCACTCGATTGGGAAAATTTCCCCCCGCAAAAAAATAAAAAGGATGTTTTAGGCCGAGGCTCTATGTTGGGAAAACCCTCCAGAAATTCCAAAAACATCACGGCGGGGTTTTAATTTTTTGGGGTTGCTTTCCCTATAATCAATTACAAATACAGGGATGTTTTTTCCCCCCCCTTTATCTAGGCCTGGGGAAAAGACTGCAACCAAAAAATTTTTGGGTTTTTACCTTTTCAATTTGAAAATATGCCCCTAGGTGGGAAAAATTTTAAGTATTGCTTCCCCGATCTCCAGGAATAAATACTGATTTAGATTTCAAAATTTACATCAAAAATTTTGGAAAAAAAAAAATGGATTTTTTAAAATTTTAAATTTTTCAAATTTTTTTTTTTCCTTTAAAATACATGTTCAAAATTTTAAACTACTACTGGCAAAAAAAATATTTTTGTGCTTTTATACACAAATTTTATTTTTTGAACCTTAGGCCCCCAAAAAAAAAAATCAGATTTTTTTCCCCGGGGTAAAAGGGATTTTTGTATAACCTCAGATTTAAATTTTGTAAAATTTTTTTTTTTGAAAGTGGGGAGGGGCCCAAATGGTTAAATTGGGGAAAAAAATAAAAGGGTAACTTTTTTTTTTTTATTTATTTATTTATTTTTTTTCATTTATTTAACTCCCATTCCTATTCAAAAATTTTAAAAAATGATTTTCAAAGGGGACAAAAATAAATCTAATTACAAAAAATGCAGACACAACAATTTAACTACATTTAAGTTTAAAATTTGAAACACTGGGCCTTTCCCAGATGTTTCGTGGCTCCTTTTTTCCCCCCTGTTCACCCGGGGACAGGTTTTGATTGTTGAAGACAATTCCCCTTTTCCCCACAGCCTAGTTCCGCCCAAAGCTTTCTTTTTTTTTGTTTTTTACATACTCTCTACGATTAAAATGTCTCATGCCAATTTTGAGCTTATTTTTTTTCCCAAAATAGGCAATGGTGCGTGCAAAGTTGTAATACCGGGGATGCCTTATCAAACTAAAAAAGTGGGGTCTTTCTTTCATGAACTACGGGAAAAAGGGAAAATTTGTGCAACCCCCCCCCCCCCCCCAGACTCCCCATTTTACACGCGCCTCTGCTTGTGGAAATTAATTTTGTTTAGCTCTGCTAGTCAAGACTGGGGCCCAAGTAGCTACCTAACCTATTTTTTTTTAAATATTTAGGAATAGGAGGCATAGGCCCTATAATAAAAATAACATGCCTATTAGATTGCCCTTGCCTATATTTAAAACAACAAGTTATCAATATCTTTTTTTTTAATTCCAGCATAATATAACTAACAAAATTTGTATATTACTATTTTCAAACCATTAAATGTGTACGTATCAAAAAACGATTAAAACTTCAATTTAGTTGGATTCAAAAGTAAAAAACATTAAAATGACTTTAAAGTGACAACCATAAAAAAAAGAAACTCTTGGGGGGGTAACTACCTAGCGCTTTTTGGGCAAAAATTAAAACTTTCGCGTGGGCAGGCAGGTAAAGAGGAGCCACGCGAAAAACTAGGAGGCATTTATTTGAAAAATTACAACAAGCTTAAAAAATCAAAAAATTTATAACAAAAAAAAAGGGTATTTAAAACATTTATGATGAAACAAACTAAAAAAGGGTGGGGAAAAAAAGAAAAAAAAAAAAAAAAAAAAAATTAGAAAAAATGAAAAAAGAAGAAAAAAAAAAAAGAAAGAAAAGAAAAAAAACTTAAAAAGAAAAGAAAAAAAAAAAACGATTTATTTGATGACCCCCCAAACAATGGGTTTGCCAAAATCAGGAACCAAATCAGGGGGAATCAAACTTTCGCGGAAAAAAAAAACCCCAAAACCCAATCTTTATTCTTGTGTTCAAATTTTATAAAAATTTAGGCCTGTACAAAGATCTTGACTTAATATATAATCTAATATTAATCAAATTTTAAATTGTATTTAAAAATTTTCAAATCAAAAACTGATCACGCAAATACAGGACACCTAATCAATTTCAGATCCCAGTCAAAATCTCTTTTCATTGGACCCCGGCCTACTGTCTCAGTAAAAGGGCCTAAAAACCCGATTTTTTTTCCCATGGTCAACTGAAAAAAAAATACACACACTTAACTTTTGGTGTCTTTATAAGTGTGTTTAAAATTTCTATTTGGGCAAAATCCAAAACAAACAATAAACCCCGCAAGCGTCCCAAAAATTGTTTTGCAACTCATAAAGCAAGTAGAGGGTTACTTTTTGCGCCGTTGCCATATTCCCACCACTAAAATAAAAATACTACCTAAATAGATCATGGTTATCAGATTACATAGCCCTAGAGCCGGGCCACGGTAGGTCAAGGGGAGACTCTAGGTTTACCGGAGAGCCGGACAATATGAAGGCTGGATTGAAGTATAAAGACAGAGCAGGACTTGATGGGCAGAGAAGATAAGGGGATTGAGTGGGGACAGAGGTGCCGGTACCCGTGCCTACCTAGGCCTCCGCTACATCTGTATAGTGGCATCAAAATGTGGACAGGAAATTGTTTATTGGTGTGAGAAAAGCAACATTTTGATGTTGCTTAAGCCAAGATTTAGGCTACGGTACCTAGCTTAGAAGATCAAAACTTGAAGGACAATGCCTACAGAACACTGTTAGGGTCGTCAGGTCTATTGATATCGAGGTACTTGAAAACTATCAATAAAAATAAAATAGTTCACACATGTCGATGCGATGCCAATGTCCTATCTATCCGTATCAAAGCAAAATGGTCAATTTGCAACTTGTAACCAGGTCAGAATTGATGATATGAGGCGTATCAATTAGACCTAAGCCATTGAATGACTGATTTATGCTTGCTTCACGCCGGTATAATCGTAATTTGAGGAAGTTTTATTTTGCATCAAATTTATGATTTTCTTTTTCTAACTTGAATATATGTATTTACTTGGTTTTGGGCGCGGAAAGTAGTTTTCTTGTCACACTTATTTAATCACTTGAGTTTGCTTGAATCGGTCGTTTTGGTACTAGTTGGTGCGGTTCAACTTTTCAAACACGTTTTTGTCAAAAGAAAAGAATAAAAAAAAAACCAACTTCAAAAAGTAGGAAAACAAATGAAGAAGAAACTCATTGTTCACGATTTATTTATACTAATCAACTCTGACATATACTTAATGGGAACATGAATAAACCATTTCAGTGGGGAAAGGTACAGAAGGACGACAGCTTACCTTGAAAAAAAAGTTAGGTAGTCGCACAGACACCAAAGAGGATGGTTTTTTGCATATAGGCCTACCAATAGAATAACACAATTGAACACAAACACTTGCTCATTTCACTGTCATTGATTCGCCACGTTTGTTTACGTCTTGATTTTACTACTAGCGTCTACAACCTTTTTCGCTAAAATATTACACCTACAAATCCTTAAACGTCGTTATGTTTAAATATAAAACTATAAAGACTTCACCACAAAAGAATTTTCGTTTAAAATAGCGACGTTTAAAGGTTTGAAGTTTTTTTTTGTTACTATAGGTAACAGTAAAACGTGAGGATTCTATTTCGGATTTTTTTTTGTATCTGTAAGGTTACTTGCAGTGAGTACAAACATCTCGCACGGTAGCTCTAGGCCTAGGCCGCTCGCTCCTCGCTCTTATAACTTATCTTTTGTTTATAAAATAGAAGCGGAAAATTATTTTAATTGGTTTCCGCGAATTATTTTAATTACTATGAAAATATCAGTGATTTGGCAAAGAAAAAACAAGTAAAAAACAAAAAAATAAATTTCGTCAAAGTAGGAAGCCTAGAGTTCCCTTAACGCCTCATAGGAATGCACTAAGGTATTCAGGCAAGGAGTGGTGATAGCTGTAAATGAAGGATGATTACAAAAAAACCATGCCTATGCTTATGCGGGATGCGAACCCACGTCCTCGTAGTGCCAGATGCGTTGGACCAGTGCCATAATTCGTTATGTGCCACTCCGGACGTGGGGACGGGTGGGGGGGGGCCTTAGGCCTAAGTCATTGAAACATGTTTTTCTACAATCTAGTTCTAGGGTCTATTGTGTTAAAAAGGACCCTTAGGCTTAACTGTTAAAAATGCAATCTATGAAGTGATAAGAAAGTTTGGTTCACTGTCAGTGTTAGGTAGGCTCTACAGGGTAGATACTACGTAGGGCCTACATATCAAAAGTGAGGAAAGTCAGAAACATAGGCCTAAGGTACCGGTAGGACTACCTAAAAAGTTTACGAGAAGTGCCGACATTAATTATCTGAAATACAATGTGTGAGGAGACCTATCAGGACCAGATCAAGTGAAATAGAACGGCCCTGGCCTAGCTACTGGTACCGTACTTGCAGCTGGAGAAATAGGCCTACTTTGTTTGTAGCCTATAGATTATTGTTTAAACTAGGAATATACCTTCATGATTGTTTGTGTACCGAAAAACGTTACCGGTGGACATAATTTTGTTTAATTTTAACGGCAGCACTAGGCCACTAGCACAACCAAATAGGTAATTGGTGAGTTCACTAAAATTTTTTTCGGACATTAAGTGGTTATCAGTTATCACAGATATGTAAGGGTATGTCATATTCTTGCTGTCGTCAACGTCTGCACTAGCAAAGCATTTTTAGGCCTATGCCAGCAGAGATACAGTGGACCATGAGTTTGATTTACGGGTTTGTCAACAAATCACGAATCACGAGTAGTATTTTGCGAAGTTCGTGCAGCAGGGTTACAGGACCTAACGGCCTAGGAACTCTCGGTTGGTATGGGGACCGGTTTTACAAAACTACTGCGTTAGGTTAGCCGAACTTTCCGCTGGCACAGTGCGCCGCGTCTAGGTTCTAGGCTAAATCTAAGAGAGCACCCGAAATCCTTTCGTTACAAAAACCACTACCGTAGTTGTTTTTCAGTGTTTTTATTGCCAAAAATAACAGTGTTAAAAAACCGGTCCATACCAACCGAAGAGTACCCGGCCTAGTTAGCCCTGTATAGGGGGGTTTTACCCCAAATAAATGAATAAAGTGCAAGCTCGGATCTTTGGAAAAAGTGCCACTTTGAAAATGTTTATAAAAAATGAGGGTGTCCACCTTCTCTTGTCACATTAGCTCTACCGGTTGCAGATTTTTGGAAAGACTGCACCGGAAAAAGAGGTGTCAGCGCTTTTAACTTCCAGACCCCTACAATCGAGACTAGGTTTAGGTACAACAAAAGACAAGGAATAATATATCGTGTGAGGTGAGACGCAATCAATTGGAGGCCTAGCCTACCACATTCTGTTGTGTGTAAAATGCACGTCAACGTCACAACGTCATATTTACCTGAACGCCAGAGCTAGCTTCTGTTCCAGAACCGAATCATCGCGTTGATGAACGTCGCAGAATCGCGAACCAAACCCACTTTAACAACAGGATTTGCGAAGTGTCCGGACATCTTGCCGCACATGTATTTACGATTGTCCTACCATCGAAGCACGGAATATACTCAAAATGTTCGCGTTGCCAACGCAGCCGGTATGAACGGCCAATACCCCAACTTCCCGAGTCCAGATCAGGAAACCATTAATCTGTGCTAACTTTAATAAGGTTGTAAAGGCAAAAATCTTTATTAAACCATGCTTCTTCTTTAATAGTTTCTTCTCTTTCCTTTTCTCTTGTCTCTTTGCTGTTCCCATTTGGTGATGGGTACTTGTGTTATTTCACCAAGGCCGATCCGTGTCAATAATAATTGATGCATGGACCATTTGGACTATGCATTTGGTGTTTCCCTTTTTGAGAGACTACAAGCGATTGGGAGATATGGAAAGCCTAATTTTAAGCCATATAGAAGTATTTGCTTGCCCCTACAAAACCCTTGTAAAATGTTCCCTAGGATGGTTATATTACTTGCAGTTTGATGAAATATTTTTGATAATCACAGTAGGCATTTTGATTGAGTCTTTATAATCAATTAAAGGTAATCACTTGCATAAATCACTTATCACTGAGAACTTAAATTTAGCTGTCAAGATTTGACCTAAGCATCGTGGGCTCTAAGCAATATTCAATCTGACGCTGAGATCGGTTTATTGAACGTCACTGATAAATTTTGTTGCTTCTTGTAGTATAAAAGCAATAGCAAACACTTATTATAAAAACCACAAAGCGAGTTAGTTAAAATAACAAGCATATCTACATTTTAAATGTGTTTTCACTGGGCTTAAAAAAGTATGAAGGTTTCTTTGTGGGTCCAGCTGACAGCTAGACCTTGCTTGTACAACGGAGTCAACAAAAGCAGCTGTTTGGAGCGCCTTCTAAACTCGACTGCGCTCGACAAACGGCTCGGCTATGACTGGAATCCTCCCCGGTGCGCGCGAAACGCGAAACGGACCGACCAGAAAAACTCATGAAAGATACGTTCAGCAGGATATTGTCTAGAACACCGAATCAACTTATGATTCACGTTTCCACGCTATTAAGCTTGTTTTTAAAAAACATGGAACAACGGCGAGGACAAAAGTCTTCTACAGATACAGGAAGCTAAACACACCAAGACGAGCGAGTTGTCTATGCCCAGATGGACGGCGAGCGCGCTTGTGAAAATAATTTTTTTCCATTTTCTTTAGAGAACAATAGCTGGACTAACCGATTTGTAAAAACCAGACATACTATCACAATGATTAAGGAAGACCTTCATCTACAAAAAAACAAATCTACACGATCCGCAATGTACATGTCCCAGTCTGGCGGTCTGGGCTGGGTTAGAGCCTTGGTCTGCTGATCGTAAAAGACGAGACAATCAGAAAAGTCCATCTCGCAAACATCAGCTAGTGTAGGGAAGTGAGGCCTATATCCTCCCCCCTCGAACTGAGACGAGCTCTGGGCCGGCGACGTGAGAAAACTCCCCTCTACCGTGGTGGTTCTGACCAGCATAGACCTCCCCCCTCCTCCCCTAGGTACAGTGGCGCATATGACCAACGGTTGGACGCGCCCTTAACAAACTAAAACAACTACGTTGTAGTTTTCTAACAAAATGGGAGTGAATATCGCGTGTGGCCACGCTCCACCTATCGCAACCACAGTCACAGACATGCAAAAGGTTGGGGTGTAGAAACACGCGAAAAAGGTATTTATAAGACAATCGATATACCACCCTATTCGCGGTCCAGCATTAAAATGCACACCTGGTTCAATCCAATTATCTTGGAGGGACCGGCTCATCACCGCACCTTAAATTACTAAATGGCAACCCATGCAGCTGTGACACTGTAGGAGATGCAGGTGCAAACAGGTCACTATAAAAAAGTCCATTGTTGTGGACGAGTGCTGAACCACGTATACGTATTCCTAAAGTACCGGGTTCGATTCCGCTACCGTTCATCCTGAGTTGAGCTTTGTTGATGTTTTAATCGATGAGTTCGTAAGCATCCAACCCAAAAAGCATAGCAAGCAGCTCCCCGACGCGATGACATGACAAACGAACGAAGACGATGGACAAAGACAATGACGACGCGACGTGAGAACTCCCCCTACTCGGGCGGTTCTGGACCAGTAGGGCCCCCCCCATGCCCTAGCTAGAGTGGTGCATTAGGACCTAACGGCTCACGCGCCCATAACGAAAAACAAATCCAAAATAACCAATTTTGTGATTGACCCTACAAATATCTTATATTTTTTATTTAATTCATAATGGACGAAGCGAAGCAAATACTTCAATTTCTTACCCTAAAAAATAACTCTTTTGGTCTGTTGTTCGCTTCTTCCGGGCAAGCCTCTGAAAAATCTCTGGGCTAAATCTGAAAGCTCTGAACTTAGGATCTAAGAAGGTTTCCCCTCAAATTTTTATCAGATGGAGTATGCCGTTTGTCCCGGTAGGGAGCGAAACAAACAGACAAAATAAAATATTTAAAAAAAACACCCGTACTATTTTTTTCAGGTAAGTGAAATGGAAGCTTAGCTACGCTATCCAAATATTTGTCATGAATATCGTACTTTTAGGGCAACGT
The DNA here is from genome assembly GCA_024449915.1 of Sweltsa coloradensis. Lineage (NCBI taxonomy): Eukaryota > Metazoa > Arthropoda > Insecta > Plecoptera > Chloroperlidae > Sweltsa > Sweltsa coloradensis. The sequence goes on from JAMZAV010010193.1 coordinate 36,133, forward strand.
AAACAGCCGTAAAAGCCTCCATCAACGCGACTGGAAAAAGCGTTGGCGAAGCGTCCTAGGATTGAAGAAGACTCTTTATTCACGGTCACCACCTTCTGGAAAAGTTCACGGTCCATACCGCCAACAGAAATCTGACGTGAGGTTTTCCACAGTAATTATTGGCAAATGCGGAGAGTTGAGATACCTAAGAGTGCCCTTTCACCACAAAATCCTACTCAAAATAATTCTGATAGAGATAATTTTTTTTTGGGGGGGGGGGATTTCACTGGCATGAAAAGGGGGACTGTGTGTCAAGAAAGACACCCAGTCTGGGCTGGGGTAGAATTGGCCAAGGGGTATAATATGCTTACCGATAGTAAGGCGAGAAAGGGTAAGCCCTATCCTCGCAAACATCAGCTGGTATATAATAACACTCCAAAACTGAGGTGAGCTCGGCAGTCGACGTCGTCATTTTTCTTCTCCCCTTTATGACCACCCCTGCTAGACGACGACAATGACGACACGAGCGATGACCAAAGCCAAATGAACGACACGACGTGGAAGCCTCCCTTCCTCCCACCGGGTTATAGTCTTGTCCAGCATGTCTCCCATATCCCTAAGCTAGATGGCGCATATCGCCTACAAAATTGACGCGCCCTTTACTCCAAAATAAACAAAAAATGCACTAATTATTATTACCACGTAAAAATTTTTGTGGGAAGCCTGTCAGGGTGCAATTCATGCCCTCTTCAGGTGTCCAGCTCGTATGTTGCGGATGGGACCAATCTGTGAAAAAAAAAATAAAAAAAGGGATGTCCGAGGGCTGTTAGAGGAGTCAATCTTGATTCGATTAATGACTGAGGAAAACCTCGGTAAGAACAAACCGTCAGTCAGGATTTCCGGTCTCGACGGGATGTGAACCGGCGACTCCCGAATCAGAGTCGCGAGCTTAGCGCTCAAGCCCAACACTGTCGGATTGTTACACTAGGTTTTGTGAAGGGGAAACGAACTTTAGTCAAGTTCGAATGTATTCGCTAGCTAGTAGAGGTAACTAGCGGGGTGCAACATTGATGGCTGAAAGTGCGAGGCCTACAAGTTTCGACACAGCCAAGATGTCCCAGGCAGCATTCCTAGAGTAGATAGAATACCGCTGATTACCAAGAGTTTCATATTACAGGATGTACCAATGAGTACACGTGCAATAAACTGTTGCCAGGATTAGTGAGTGTAAGGAGAATCCATAGACCTAAATGTGATTGCAAAAGAATGCACTAAAGATGCCTGAAAAGTTGGCAGAAAGAAAGACGCACTAAATATAAAAGAGCACCACTTAAAAAAAGTTTTGTATGGACATGACCTCAGAATAAACAGTAATTAATACAAGGTTTTTAAGCAGAAGCCCGCTTTGAGGACATTACTATGAATGACAATTCCGACGGAAATCGAACCCAGACCTTCCGATCCCCAGTCAGGGCAAATTTACGAAGTTCCTATTCGTGACTGAAGTCGTATATTTCAAAATTAAATTTCTTTTTTTTCTTTTTTTATATTGTTACTTCACACATTTTATTTCTTTTTCTTTTTTTTAAATTTCTCGTGGGAAGCACAGGGTGCCAAGCATGCCTCTCGGGTATACCTAGGTACATGAGTAGAGACAAAAAGTGAAGAGATTTCGAGGGTGTTTCGGTAAAAACCTTCATCAGGGATGCTGGTCTCGAAGGGATTCGAATCCGAGACCTCCCGAATCAGAGTCGCCTTCTCCCTGAGCCAACAGTCTGCTCAGCCGAAATTTTTCAAATGGTCAATTAATAAGTAATATCCATTTCCCTTTCTAAATCGTGGTTAGAGACTGTCTTGTTTTAGGAGTTTGTATAAATGGGGATCTTGGAGCCGTCCTAGCAAACGGAGCACATATAAATTCTGAGTTGTTCTGAATCGTGCTTGTTGATCTGGCGTTGACCGCGGTGTTCGCAACTGTCCATACACTGATTGCTAATTTCTATTAAAAATATCATCTTGGTTGGTTATCGCTCACTCGTCGATGGCGTCGGGGCTCTGCAGGTTGGCTTGGTGCGCTTTGGTTAATGTCCACCCACTGAAATAGTTATATGGACTGAGTGCGTAGACTCTAAATACAAGTTATTATTTATTGTAATCCTCTCGGGCCACTCTCGGACTAATGAGTTAAATTGCCTAATGATTCTATTAGGTTCCAGGCTGAGGCCGCTCTTGTTTACAGTTTTAAAGTGTTGTGTCATAGAATCACGTATGGACGCCTGGACCGCAGTGGATTATTTTCACGACAACGATCACACGTGGACAGAGAGAGAGAGAGAGAGAGAGAGAGAGAGAGAGAGCGAGAGAGAGAGCAAAGTACTCGCAGACAGAATAAAAACAGAGCTAATCGGATGGTTAAAGTTCCAGTGGAGGATCCAGGAAATGTATAATAGGGGGGGGGGGGGGCGACATGTCAAACAGGAAAAAACCCCTTGGGGCGAAAACCCCTCTGGGGCAAAAGCCCAGCGCCGGAATATGTAAAATTTGAACGTCTGTAAAACCACGTTGTAGAATCATTACAATAGCAAGAAAATGTTAGAATTTGAAACCATAACCCGCCTCCCCCCGCATACGCCACTGGGTTAAACAATTGTATAAACGCACTGGCTGCAGTTTATCTGGTTTTGATGCACTGTATGTTACATTTAACACATCGTGCCTGATATAATATTCCTGATGAGATACTTTTACTACTACAAATAGTAGTAAATACATAACCTTATCTTTATGTGGGTAAATCAAAACCATCATGTCGTAACATAAGACCACACACATATAATATGTATGGATCTATTCCAAAACATTTTTTTTTTACACTCCTTTAAATATTTTCTACTGACAACGTAGCAGTCTCATGAGCTTTGGAAAGAGCAATCAATTTTCTGGACTCAATAAATAACAAATTTTGTAATCATTTTATATAATTCACGATGGAAAGCTATTATCTAGTCATAAAATAAGTTTTTACCACCTGGTGAACAAGTAAAAAAAAAATGAGTGGGTATAAATAAATTGCTTTTAAAAACTGATTCGTGTCCATTGTTGGTAGTAGACGCCAGTGTTTGGTGACATGGCGTAAATCTCGCCGACTGTGAAAAATAATCTTATCAGCGCGTAGGAACGTTCGAAAGTTCGGGGGGGGGGGCATTTATTAGTAAGATCTTGTGGGCCGAAGCCGGGGTCTGTGGGTGTGGGGGGCGTGTGGCGGCAAAACCCCAGCACCATAATACAGTTATTACGTCACTATTTTACTGCACTCGGGCTCTGTAAAGGGTTTACAGCAACTATCTGCGATCTAAAACTAAAAAAATGAACGTGAAGTGGCCCATTTAGTTAAATTTCCACCTAATTTTTTTAATGTAATTAAAGCATACAGGCAAACATATTCGTTTTACCAAGGTGACTGCGAACTTGTAGAAGTGAATGTGCAATATTTACTACTGAAATTATGGGGTTGATATTTAACTCAAGTTAGTTTTGCCCCCCCCCCCCACCCCCCCGGGGGGCCAAACTGGCGGGGGGGGGTATTTTCCCACCTCACTAACGCGTTCCTACGCCACTGTAACCTAGCGCTGTTTTTAAAAATCGCGTTTTCCAGTGATGTTTATACCGTTGCCAATGGGAACATATCAATAAACCAACAATGTTTATTTCATGTGTGACTGATTGCGTACATCGCTGGGAAGACAGCCAGCAAATAATAAACACACATGCAGGTACAGACATGTTTGTTACTTTGTCACTATTTGCAAGTCCTACATTCATGAACGTAGCTCATTCCAACCATCCTAGATGTTATCAACAATATCTGACCCCCCTCAACGAACAAACCTTTAATTCATAAGACTATTTCGACAGATATAGATAACTTATAACAAGTGATGTGTTTTATACATAATGTGGTAAATTGTGATGTATGAATATTGTGGTGCAGATAGTGAATCAATGATATAATTTGAATTGTGATTAGTGTTATTGTATGAAAATAGATAGAAAAAAAATAAAACTGGTGATGGTGATTTATCAAAGGTATATTGTCTGAATTCTCCACATACCCCACCCTCCGTCCAAAACAAATTGGTACAATCCTACAGCAAGCCCCCTCCAGCGAGACACTAGTCTCTTTGTGGGCTATAAACATAGTTGTGTTTTCAATATAAATATGGTTCTGAAAATAAGAGATTAATAAAGTTAAGTAGGATACCATGTATCCTACTAAAATATACAGGTCTCTATAGTGGTCTTGTTGGGCATTGTTCGCTCGTCGATGGTGTCGGGCTTCTACTGGGTTGGCTTGGTCTGCTTTAAATTTAATGTCCATTAAAGATCAGTTATGGACTGAGTGGATGGATTCTTAGCTTAGCTTAGCTTAGCTTAGAATATGCCATGAACTAACGTAGATGTCCTTGCCTTATCATATACAATACTGGGTCTGAAACCCTCAGATGTAGGATGTATGATTGTATTAACCAGGGGAGAAAATAGGACATAACTAACTAAACAAGATACAGTTTTTAGCAGAACCCGCTTTGAGGACATACTATGAATGAAGCAATTCCCGACTGGAAATCGAACCCAGAACCCTCCGATCCCCAGTCAGGGCAAACTTTTACGAAGTTCCTCCTTCCTGACTGAAGTAGTATATTTCAAAATTAAATTTTGGAGTGTTTTTATATTATTACTTCACACATTTTATTTCTTTTTTCTTTTTTTAAAAAATTTCTCGTGGGAAGCCTGCGCAGGGTGCAATACATGCCTCTCTGGGTATACCTAGGTACATCGGAGTAGGACAAAATGTGAAGAGATTTTCGAGGGCTGTTCGGTAAAAACCTTCAGTCAGGATTGCTGGTCTCGACGGGATTCGAATCCGAGACCTCCCGAATCAGAGTCGCGCTTTACGCTTGAGCCAACACTGTCTGCTCAGCCGAATCTTTTCAAATGGCCAATTAATTAAGTAATTATTCCCATTTCCCTTTCGAAATCCTGGTAGAGACTTGTCTTGTTTTAGGAGTTTGTAAATGGTGACTTTGGAGCCGTCCTAGCAACGGAGCACATAATAAATTCTGAGTTGTTCTGAATCGGCCTTGTTGATTCTGGCGTTGATCCGCGGTGTCGCACTGTCCATACCACTGATTGCTATATTTTCTATTAAAAATATCGATTTTTGGTTGGTTATCGCTCACTCGTCGATTGCGTCGGGCCTGCAGGGTTGGCTTGGTCGCTTTGGTTTACCCCCCTACTGAAAATCAGTTACATGACTGAGTGGGTAGACTCTAAACACAATTTATTTATGTAATCCTCCTCGGCCACTCTCGGACTAATGAGTTAACTTGCCTAATGATTCTATTACGGTTCCAGCAGAGCCGATCTTGTTTAGTGTTGTGTCATAGAATCACGATATGGACGCCTGGACCGCAGTGGACTATTTTCACGCAACGATCATCACGTGGTCAAGAGAGAGAGAGAGAGAGAGAGAGAGAGAGAGAGAGCAAAGTACTTCGCAGACAGAATAAAAACAGAGCTAAGGTTAAAGTTCCAGTGGCGTATCCAGGAATGTACAATAGGGGGGGGGGGGGGCGACAGGGCAAACAGGAAACCCCTCTGGGGCCAAAACCCCTCTGGGGCAAAAGCCCCAGCCGCCGAAATATGTAAAATTTTGAACGTCTGTAAACACGTTTTAGAATCATACAATAGCTTAGCAAGAAAATGTTTAGAATTTGAACCATAACCCGCTCCCCCCTGCATACGCCACTGGGTAAACAATTGTATAAACGCACTGGCTGCAGTTTATCGAGTTTTGATTGCAATGTATGTACATTTTAACACATCGTGCCTGATATAATATTCCTGATGAGATACTTTTACTACTACAATAGTAGTAAATACATAACCTTATCTGTATGTGGGTAAATAAAACCATCATGTCGTAACATATAAGACACACACATTATAATATGTATGGATATATTCCACAAACATTTTTTTTTTACAATCCTTTAATATTTTCTACTGACACGTAGCAGTCTCATGACTGCTTTTGGAAGAGCAATACAATTTTCTGGACTCAAAAATAACAAATTTTGTCATCATTTTATGATATTTCACGATTGGAAAGCTATTATTCTAGTCATAAAATAAGTTTTTACCACCATGGTGTAAAAGTAAAAAAAATGAGTGGGTATAATAAATTGCTTTTAAAACTTGATTCGTGTTCCATTGTTGGTATTTAGACGCCAGTGTTTGGTGATCATGGCGTAATCTCGCACGACTTTGTAAAATACTCTTATCAGGCGCGTAGGAACGTTCGAAAGTTCGGGGGGGGGGGGCATTTATTAGTAGATCTTGTGGGAGGAAGCCGGGGTCTGGAGCAAAAACCCCAGCCACCATACTACAGTTATTTCGTCATATTTTTACTGCACTCGGGCTCTGTAAAGATGTTTTACAGCAACTATCTGCGATCTAAAAACTAAAAAAATGAACGTGAAGTGGCCCATTTTAGTAAATTTCCACCTAATTTTTTTTATGTAATTAAGCATACAGGCAAACATATTCGTTTTACCAAGGTGACTGTCGAATTGTATAAGTGTATGTGCATATTTACTACGGAAATTCTGGGGTTGATATTTAACTCACGTTAGTTTTGCCCCCCCCCCCCCCCCCCCGGGGGGCAAACTGGGGGGGGGGGGGTTTTCCCACCTTCTCCCCCCGGTTCCTACGCCACTGTAACCCTAGCGCTGTTTAAAAAAGCGCGTTTTCCAGTGATGTTTATACCCGTTGCCAATGGAGAACATATAAATAAACAACCAATGTTTTATTTCATTGTGTGACTGATTGCGTACATCGCTCGGGCAGGCACAGCCAGCAAATAATAACACACATGCATGGTACAGGATGACATGTTTGTTACTTTGCACTATTTGCAAGTCCTACATTCATGAACGTAGCTCATTCCAACCATCCTAGATGTTATCAACCATATCCTGCACGAACGAACAAACCTTTAATATTCATAAGACTATTTCGACAGATATTCATAAACTTATAATAGGTGATGTATTTTGTGATGTGTTTTATTACATAATGTGGTAAATTGTGATGTATTGAATATTGTGGTGCAGATAGTGAATCAATTGATATTAATTTGAATTGTGATTATGTGTTATTGTATGAAAATAGATAGAAAAACTTGGTTGATGGTGATTTATCAAAGGGTATATTGTCTGAATTCTCCACATACTCCACCCTCCGCCCAAAACAAATTGTACAATCCTACAGCAAAGCCCCCTCCAGCAAGACACTAGTCTCTTTGGGGGCTAATAAACATAGTTGTAGTTTCAATATATTATATATGTTCTGAAAATAAAGAGATTAATAAGTTAAGTAGGATACACTGTATCCTACTTAAATATACAGGTCTCTATAGTTGGTCTTTGGTCATTGTTCGCTCGTCGATGGTGTCGGCTTCTACTGGGTTGGCTTGGTCTGCTTTAAATTTAATGTCCCCATTAAAGATCAGTTATGTGACTGAGTGGATGGATTCTTAGCTTAGCTTAGCTTAGCTTAGAATTATGCAATGAACTAACGTAGTATGTTCTTGCTTACATATACAATACTGGGTCTGAAACCCTCAAATGTAGGATGATATGATTGTATTACCAGGGGAGAAAAACGCATTTTACCATGTTGGCAGAGTGGGTTGTGGCTTGTGGGGCATTAAGAATGTAGAGTTGACAGACATTCTGTCGTGATGTGAGTACAATGCCATGTACAATGACTGTTTGAATATTGTTAGAAAATATAATGTCCAGGTCTTGGGGGTGAAAGTTTTCCTTGACAGGGAGTAGGCAGCATCGACACGGAGGACACAAATGTAGCAGAGGCAGTTGAGATGGAGGTTGCTGCAATCGCAGTGAGCGGTGCAAGAAGTCTTGTGAGTGTAATAAGTGGGTAAACTGAACAATTTGTGTTGTATAATATTTAATTCAATGTAACTTGTGGAAGAGAGAGAGAGAGGGAACAGCAACCTTGTGTGCAGTCTCACGGCTAGCTTGGTCAAGAGGGTCGAGCTACCCGCTGGTCTTAGAATGACATTCACTGGTGTGCAAGGACAGTCCAGCGCCATCTATTGTATTTTTACCTTTTTTTGTTGTTAACTTTAAATACTGTTTACGCCCTCTATGGAGAGTCAAGAGAAGTGTATTACTCTAGTTTCTTCAGTGTCACAGTCCACCACACTTTAGGGGATGCAAAGACAGTCTGCCACACATTTGGAGACTGTGGAGGGTATAAAAGAAGCCAGGCTCGGTACTGAAAGTCAGTCAGGTAGGTCTTCCTACCAGGTACATCTCTACAAGAGGGTAGGTGTTTCATCCTCACACACAGCACTGGTCTCTCCTGTGCCACTACACATAGAGCTGGCCTTTCCGCTCGAACCAATGTACCACTACACATAGAGCTGGCCTTTCCGCTCGAACCAATGTACCACTACACATAGAGCTGGCCTTTCCACTCGAACCAATGTACCACTACACATAGAGCTGGCCTTTCCACTCGAACCAAACATTACCTCTCTCTCACTCTCTCTGTGTAACTCGAATGTGTATATCATAATTTGGTGTGTTTAATTAATAATTTCATGTGTAACTGCGATTAAAATAAATGTTAAGTATCACTCGAAATGCGTGTGTTAAGAAGTGTTTATTTCAATAATCCAACCTGTTACAATACATAGAGCTGGCCTTTCCGCTCGAACCAATGTACCACTACACATAGAGCTGGCCTTTCCACTCGAACCAATGTACCACTACACATAGAGCTGGCCTTTCCGCTCGAACCAAAACATTACCTCTCTCTCACTCTCTCTGTGTAACGGATGAACAGCTAGGCGAAGAATTAACTCCTTTTCAATCAATTTTTCAAGAATAATGATAGAAGACAGGAGGGATAGAAGAGGAAGAAAGGAAAAGGGAAGGGCGAAGTTTAAAAATATATAAAATAAGTAATAAATAAGTAGGTGGAGGGGTAGTAAATAATTAATTAGTAAGGGCTATCATATATTTTGTTATTTTAAAACTAATGGCAACTATGTAGAATGCCAATCCCTATGAGAATTATGTAATATTACGGAAAGTAAATATAGGTTAGCAACTCGGATAATTTTCAACTTATTGCGGCCGCTGACAAGATTATGACGTAAGAATGATAATAGGGAATATTTTATTTTGATATACACATAACAAAACATAGAGAGTGAGTAAGAGTAGAGATGTACCTACGAATTCAAGTGTCATTTTAGTTTAATTCAAGGATACGATGGGTCGCTTGAGAAAGTGCATCCGCTGCCGTCGAGGGCGCCATCTGGCCAATGATTGCAAGGGGCCATATCTACCAACCGTGGTCCCATCATCTTTAGCAAAGTTGAGGAATATTACGGAAGAACTGCCCGACGTCGTTCCTTCTCCAACAATTTGTCGGCTGGAACCTCAGATCTTGCAGAAAGGTTCATCCAAGGACGTCCTTCAACTCAGCTCGTGCACAACTCCCGGGTCCCTAGAAGAAACATTGACACCACACATGCAGAAGGCTATAGACAAAGCCCTTATACCCGACCCCGCTTATGAAACTTTGATCGAATCATTCTCAATCAAAATCACTAGGCGTGCCATGAAATCACTTGCCAACTTGAACTGTCTCAACGACGAGATTATTAACTATTATATGAATCTGTTGATAGAGCGAGGAAAGGGAGATTCATTCCCTACTGTCCACGCCTTTAACACATTCTTTTATACAAGATTGTCGAAAACAGGATATGCAACGCTGCAACATTGGACAAAGAGAATTGATATTTTCAGTTATGATCTCATAATTGTACCTGTGCACTTGGGAGTGCACTGGTGTATGGCCGCTATCGATTTTAGGGACAAAACGATCAAATACTACGATAGTATGGGAATTCGCAACGATAAGTGTTTGGACACACTAATGCAATACCTTGAAGAAGAAAGTATGGACAAGAAGCGGACATCTTACGACACATCAAGATGGAAAAAGATAAATGTCAAGGATAACCCTCATCAGATGAACGGCTCTGATTGCGGAGTTTTCGCGTGCATTTCCGCGGAATATATCTGCCGAAATGCTAAGCTAACTTTCACACAAACCGACATGCCATACTTCAGGAGAAGAATGGTCTTTGAAATTCTCCATGCCAAACTGCTAGATTCTGTTACCATTCCAACATCAAGCGATGCAGATTCATTGGAGGGTGTTCCAATGTGGGAATCACGCAGCACAGCACAGTTGCCTATCGAGACTGTGCCAACACCAGCAGTCTCTCCAGTAGTAGCTGCACTGTCGCCCCTGCCGCCATCGCCACGACGAAAGACCCAATCTCCAATCGCAATAGAAGAACTTCCGAATTATACCCCTACTTCAAGGACACACCAAAACAGACATCCTCCCGACGCAGGCCAAGGATCACGAGCACTACAACTGTTGAAGGAATCGATCTTTGACCTACGCGACGTTAGGCTCAAGTTCGATAGTACGAACATGGAACCCACCATTTTAGAAAGGAAGTTAAGGACACATTATCTAAACGATTGTGCGCGTTACAAAAAACAATATGGTTCACCATGGTCGTGAATGGACGTAAAATTCTAATGTGTTAACTTCTATGTTTGTTTTTGTGTAATTTGTAATTGTGTAGAGAAACATGAAATACTAATTCACCATTATGTTTACTTCTGTTTTATGTATGTTTGTGTAATTTGTATTTGTGTCAAGGGAACGTGAAATTCTGATTCACCATTTTGTTAAGCTTCTATGTTTATTTTTATGTATGAGTGATTTACTGATTTGTATTTGTATTATGTATTTGTATCACAAAACGTGAAATTCTAATTCACCAAAGCTTCTGTGTTTATGTATGCATGTGTCACTTGTATTTATGTTGTGTATTATGTCACAAAAATGATGCTAGTTCTTCAAACGTAGCATATTTTTTTTGGGGCGGCGGACGAGTGTAATAAGTGGGTAAACTGAACAATTTGTGTTGTATAATATTTAATTCAATGTAACTTGTGGAAGAGAGAGAGAGAGGGAACAGCAACCTTGTGTGCAGTCTCACGGCTAGCTTGGTCAAGAGGGTCGAGCTACCCGCTGGTCTTAGAATGACATTCACTGGTGTGCAAGGACAGTCCAGCGCCATCTATTGTATTTTTACCTTTTTTTGTTGTTAACTTTAAATACTGTTTACGCCCTCTATGGAGAGTCAAGAGAAGTGTATTACTCTAGTTTCTTCAGTGTCACAGTCCACCACACTTTAGGGGATGCAAAGACAGTCTGCCACACATTTGGAGACTGTGGAGGGTATAAAAGAAGCCAGGCTCGGTACTGAAAGTCAGTCAGGGTAGGTCTCTCCTACCAGGTACATCTCTACAAGAGGGTAGGTGTTTCATCCTCACACACAGCACTGGTCTCTATTGGCACATAGCTCGCGCGTTTTACGATGCACACAATGACGTATTGCGCGTCCGTTGATATAGTAACGTAGCGTTGCACTTAAAACTTAAAAGCACTGAAGTTCGAATCCCACCGAGCTGTCACCATTGTAACAGGTTGGATTATTGAAATAAACACTTCTTAAACACACGCATTTCGAGTGATACTTAACATTATTTTAATCGCAGTTACACATGAAATTATTAATTAAACACACCAAATTATGATATACACATTCGAGTTACACAGAGAGAGTGAGAGAGAGGTAATGTTTGGTTCGAGTGGAAAGGCCAGCTCTATGTGTAGTGGTACATTGGTTCGAGCGGAAAGGCCAGCTCTATGTGTAGTGGTACATTGGTTCGAGTGGAAAGGCCAGCTCTATGTGTAGTGGTACATTGGTTCGAGCGGAAAGGCCAGCTCTATGTGTAGTGGTACATTGGTTCGAGCGGAAAGGCCAGCTCTATGTGTAGTGGCACAGGAGAGACCAGTGCTGTGTGTGAGGATGAAACACCTACCCTCTTGTAGAGATGTACCTGGTAGGAGAGACCTACCCTGACTGACTTTCAGTACCGAGCCTGGCTTCTTTTATACCCTCCACAGTCTCCAAATGTGTGGCAGACTGTCTTTGCATCCCCTAAAGTGTGGTGGACTGTGACACTGAAGAAACTAGAGTAATACACTTCTCTTGACTCTCCATAGAGGGCGTAAACAGTATTTAAAGTTAACAACAAAAAAAGGTAAAAATACAATAGATGGCGCTGGACTGTCCTTGCACACCAGTGAATGTCATTCTAAGACCAGCGGGTAGCTCGACCCTCTTGACCAAGCTAGCCGTGAGACTGCACACAAGGTTGCTGTTCCCTCTCTCTCTCTCTTCCACAAGTTACATTGAATTAAATATTATACAACACAAATTGTTCAGTTTACCCACTTATTACATCAATACCAAGAGGTAATGGTATATGATAATTAGTGCCCCCTGCTAAACACGAATTTGTTTATTTCATTAATTTGCTGTTGATACTTGCAAGTCATCGTTGCCACACTTGCAATCAACCGATTGTAATTGAATATGGTAATAAACATGAAAATAAAACACTTGTTAATGAACCATGTATCTTCGTTAAGGTGTCGTTAAAACCTGATTCAAGGTTAGATAGAACGTTAAATAAATAAATAAAATTGTTAACATTATATCAGAGTTTCTTCAATGGAAACCTGAAAATAAGATTAAAATAACAAAGTGAGAATGACTGGCGTTTCCACGCCAGAGAAGAGTTCCTACCAATCAGTGAAATAAATAATAACGCAATTAGTGACTTGAAAATAAAAACAAAATTTAGAAGTTGTTTGTTGTTGAGTTGGTAGCAGGTTCAAGGTCACGTTACACGTGCGATGGACCGGAAGTAGTTACACTGACGATTACGTAAAGTCTCTGCGCATGCCCGAACTCTGCAAGGAATTCTGGGTAGTGTGTTGCAAGCACAGCCAACTAAATCTTAAATTTTCAACAAAAGCCATCAATCATTGTTTACATCAAGAAGAAAACACAGCCTTCTGTTCAGAGGTTTTTATAAAGTTCTGAGCAACATGATTCCCAGCATGCAATGCGCGACACAGAGTGCGCTGATGGTTTACGAAATCGTCTGGTGACGTTGGTTCGTTGTTTTGTTACAAACTTGCTTTTACCAGAGTCGATAAAGAAGTTTCCCCTTTGGGGAGGTCCCCTTACTCCCAAGTCAAAACGGAATCTAACGCTCTGCGCGCTGAGGGCGGCTTAAATATGAAACTAATAAAAGCACTGCACGCTAAATACGGTCAGTAGATTATCGATGTGCAGTGACGCTGATATCAACAAATAACAGACGAAACGTCAAACTTCAATTTTATTTCAATCATATTAGCCCTGGGCCCTAGTCTTTTAAAACGATTTACTTTTGATTTATTATTGTACTATAAAGTGTTGCGCAGGCGTCACTGACATTTTCGTGCGAAATAATTTGAGATATGTCTTGTTCAAGCCTTACGGACGTAAGTGTAGCCTAGGCCCAAGGCTACAATACAGTTTTCAGACGTAAGTACGCCCTTGGCATTCAAATCGAAATCTTGAACAATACATATTGTCGGCCTAGGTCCTAAGCTTAGGTCTACTCCATCAGAAATATCCTCTTCAATAAAGATGACTTGGCTTTTCTCCAAAACATTACGCCAACATTCGATCGTATTTAATATGTCGACGTTTCCGCCATTGATCGTCATCGACTGTTAACTACTAGTAGAAAAGTGACGTAGTTTTATTGAAGTAGTTCCGTCAATCGTCACACAGATGTCGCGCGGAACGTTAGATTCCAAACGCCAAAAACCGACTTTTTATTTAACCCAGGGCGTATAGGGAGTTGGAGGATCTCCCCAACGGGGAAACTTCTTTATCGACTCTGCTTTTACAGTGTAAAGGTAATACATATGGTGTTTTAATTGATCGATGAATTTGTTGGTGAGAGTGTTTGCAAATACCAACACGACAACAATTATAATAATTACTATTATGGGGAATGATAGCAATTGTCGTACAAGTTTAGTAATTATTTAAAAATGGTAAACAACACATCGAGTGCTTATCACAGTTGCGAGTGCTAATAAGTAAAAATAAATAAATAAAAATAAATAATAAATAAATAAGTTACACAATAATTACTAATTTATTATTCTGTGCCTTAAATTTTCATGATAATTATTCATTTGATTATGATAGGAATGCAGTGGAAAGTTCACTCTTGTGTAATGATAATCTCACAAAAAAAATACCATTGTGTTCATTGTAACCGGCAGTGTTGGCTCGATTCGGGAGGTCCGGGTTCAAATCCGTAGAGACCGGCAATCTTAACTGAAGGTTTTTCCGGGGTTTTCCCTCAGTCGTTAATGCGAATGCAAGAATTGAGCCCTCGGACACCCTTCACAATTGTCCTATCCCCAACATACCTAGTTAGACACCTGAAGCTGGTCATGCATTGCACCCTGGGCAGGCTTCCCACAAAAATGATATTTTTACATGTTCATTGTAATGATATCGACAAATAATAAAGGTTAATACATTTGAACGTTGAGATTCACAACAAATTACATAATTTGTAATAAGTTTGTATTGTAGTACGCAGTCTGTTACAAGGATTGACTTTCAGCAGCGGACATTATATCGCATGAATAAATTCAAATGGCCGTATTGCACCAGACCAACCCTTTGATTGCTACAGAAATAATAATTAAAACAATTATCTTTATAGACTATAGTTTTATGAGATAATGATTATTAAATGAGTTTGAATAATTTAAATTTTGACAGGGTAAATAAAAGCATTGAAGAAAATTCTATATTTCAAAAGAGGGTTAAAAGTTTTTAATCGAATCCTCTAAGAAATACGCAACGAAGACCACCTCAAAAATATTTCGAGTTTACTGTAACAATAACAATTAAGCTGATGAAAACTGGAAAGCTGGAAAATCATATGAAATGAGTTCTTTCTGCGATAAACAGGGAAATTTAATTAAAGAACAATGTAAAATTATGTAGAAATGACATTAATGTTTATCTGCGTGCCTATTGTAATGGCTGTTTATTGAGTTTTGACAAAATGACAAATATGATCAAAGAATCAGATAAATGTATTCTGTGATGTGTTTTATTAGATAATGTTGTTTGTCAAAGTTATGTATTGAATATTGTGATGAATTGTGATGTATGATGTATGAAAATAGCAACTGCTTATGAAAATAAAACTGCTACTTATAGTACTATTATATTGTGAGAGCAACACATCAACTACATTTTGTGTTTACAATCTTTACATTGAGTTAATACATAATATACATTGTTGATTGTTAAAATTTTAAAAATACCTAATTCAAGGTATAAGAATTTGTTATAAACGTTCATTCGAACTGGATGGGATTGGTAATAATTGTTGAGAGGTTCTATCGACAAGTAAGAGTGTGTGTGTGTGTGGGGGGGGGGGGGGGGAATTAGGGGGACTGATGATGTGATATCAAAATATGATAGTACCCCGCCCTATCCCAATTACAATTCCACATATTTTTCTTCGTACTAAAAAACTACATGATATAAAATATAAAATATTATACACTCCCGAAATAAAAATGGCTGTGTGTATAATTGGCGTCAGTATGATGAGGCCACTATCACACCAGCTGTTATCAGGCCACGTGCGCTTCAGACGACCTTTCTAAACACAAAACATTCTCCCTTATCTGCACAGAAGGTCAAACTACCAACTAATACAGTGAACGAACAGGAAGTACAACATTATCTAATCATAACAGAAAACACCATTAAAACATAAAGTTGGATCGTATTCGTTGTTTACTAACAAGGTTTTCATGTTATGTTTTCACTGGTCCTCGGTGTAGAAGGTCATGGGTTCAAGTACTTGTTGGTCAGTTTCCATTCAGAGTTGCAGACACTTTAAAGTTTACACTACAGTTATTTATAATATCGTTTTGTAGACATAAAGTTAAAGATTAATAAAAATAAACGTTTCTGCAAGCTTAAAGTTTAAAATAAATGTAAACAAAAATGTATATAAATATAAATAAATGTATATGATAAATACATGATACAATATAATGATAAATGTGTATAATAAATGTAGAAATGTATAATAAATTAATAAAACACAAGTAGGCCTAATATGTTTCTTTCAGTTAAAATTTTAATAATTATGTTAAGAGCCTTAACGAAAATAAGGAGAACAACACTTCCAACATTTCTTTCAGCTCAATGTAAAAACAAGATTAATAAACGATTAGAAATTAGAAAAGCAACGAATACTAGCTGTGAAATATATGTTTAGTTCACAAACATTATGTTTCTCATTATGTTAGCTGAAAGATGATCAAATCAGAAGAATTTTGGATGGGCGTACGAAAATACGTGGGGGGGGGATATACATACCAAAACCAAGGTCCACTGAATTTCCTACCTACGACCTACGCTGGAGATTTAGACGACCTTAACTTCACGAGAACCATAAGAAAACACAAACCTCACATTTGAATACCTAAAAGACTCATTCTTACGGCATGACACACAAAGCAGACAAGAACTATCCCATCAGGAGAATCTGAAACTAATCATCAGTCACCAGACTTACACCCAACTGATTCACAATGGAGACAAACAAAAACAATAACGATATAAAAACAAACCACAATGCTCAACTACTGGGAACGGCCACAATGGAAGTTGTCAATGAAGGCCACATAATAACATGAACAGCAAAAGTGTGGCAGTGATGACTGACTTAGCACCAGGGACTGGAAAAACCAGGGGGATATTCGAGTCCCACGACCAATTTAATAAATAGCACATTTGTAAAATATGTCTATATGTATGATTCTAGTTTCTAAAACCTAATGCATACGGATTAACATTCTCCCTGAAACTCACGTATACCGCTGGTTAGAGCAGATGGAGGGTTCGAGAGCTAGTGTAACGGCTTCGTTCTCCCCGACGTCTGCTCGGCAGACCGGGTTTGTGGAGGATCCTATATGACTGTCAAGGGAAAGTCCTTTCGGATGGGACGTTAAGCCGTTGGTCCCCTTGGTACTTTTCGAAAGGAGTAGGCTACATGCCGGTACCGGGTTTCTCCTCCTCCCTTCTGTTCATACTTCATCTTCATCTATCACCACTCATCGTCTCGATTAGCCAAAGTGCATTTCAGAGACGTTAAGCAATATCCAATCAATCAATCAATCAATCAATCAATCAATCAATCAATCAATCAATCAATGAATGAATGAATGAATCAATCAATCAATCAATCAATCAATCAATATTCTTGTACAAAGTAGGGAAATATAATACAACATCTAAGAATTTAACAATGTTAATGTAACGATGGCTCTACTTGTGAAGTTGTACGCCATTTTGAATGTAATTCAACAGGTGCAAATAAACTAAAATGCAATTGGAGACATTTACAAATCGAAAAGGTTGGATTAATTAATTTTTTAATGATTGTTTGTTTCGTCTGTCCCATTCAATTGTAAAAGCTGATTATCAAAGAAGGGCAATACATCAAATGAGTAGGCCATCAAAAATGCACAGAAAACAATTTGAATAATAATGTCTGGTGCTGGGCCTTTTGACTTTTCCTGGAGGACAACAACCTCTCTCCTCGTGGAACGAAGGCGTTGCAAGTGACGTCACTCTTGCAATCACGTGACTCATCTCAACTTCTTGACGAGCCCGAGACCTAACGAGACCACCGGGCGCGTAGGAACGTTTTGAAAGTTGGGGGGGGGGGGGGCAAATCGATTAGCAGATTTCGTGGGCGGCAGCTGGGGTTTGGGGCGCAAAGCCCCATGCAGCCGCTGGAGGCCATTTTCGCCGTAGGCAAAAAAGAAATTTACCTTACTACAGTTATTTCGTCATGTTTTAACTGCACTCGGACTCTGTTAACGATGTTTTACAGCAACTATCTGCGATCTAAAAACTAAAAAAATGAACGCGAAGGGGCCCATTTTTGTAAATTTCAACGTAATTTTGTATGTAATACGAAGCATACAGCAAACATATTCGTTTTACCAAGGTGACTGTCGAATTGTATGTGCATATTTACTACGGAAATTAAGAAATTAATATTTAGCCCCTAACTCACGTTTGTTTTGCCCCCCTTCCCCCTGGTTCATACGCCACTGGAAATGGACATTAGACGTTACTCTTGCTATCAGGTGACTCATCTCTTCTTCTTGACGAGCCCGAGACCACAGGTTATAGGCTACCATCTTTGCCAGGACCTAACGAGACCACAACTCATCACAGGAAGACGACCATTACTGCGCACTAGGCACGAGGTGGACGCATGTGACTGCACGTCTTGCATCAGAAGGAAGTTATAATCTTTGAGGATGCGATGAGAAGTCAGAGAGTGATACTTGAGTCAGCGTACACCGGAACCACGTGGTTTAGAGTTTGTTTGGATTCAGTTCGCGTCAACCGTTAGGTCATAATGCTCCACTCTAGCCTCGGAGATCTGGGGAGGAGAGTCCTATGCTGGTCAGAACCAGCCACGGGTAGGGGGAGTTCTCATGCATAGAGATACCATTGGTACTAACAGTATGGTATCTCTATGTTCTCATGTCGTAGTCGTCACCGTCTATGTCATCGCTAGTGTTGCCAGGTCGTCGTCGTCGGGGAGGTCGCCAAGGGAAGGGGGAGAGGTCCCCCTAGACGGTGATGTAGGCTGTTGGTGCGTGGAAGTACTGGAAATGATGCCATCCCCTCTCATTCCCCCCCCCCCCGAGACCATTTGCATGTTTGCAAAATTTTGATATAATATATGACTTCTTCTATTTCCACCAACAAAAACACAATGTCTGGTGCAACTGTTATTTGCGGGCGGAAGTCCCAACGTTAAAATCACCCAAAGCGGATTTTAGCGCGTTATTCGATATTTGTGACCTAAAATTAGCTAAAACGACTCAACAGACACGTATGTCATATGTGTGCGTTGAAAAGAGCAAATTACGTCATTTCGTCAGACATTTTGGAAAATGGCCGCCATATTGAATCTTCCTGGCAAATGATCCGGGTCCAGGAGTTAAATCACTCTACTTGATCTATAGAAAAACAACTGTCCAATCTGCTGCTCGTATGACTAATCGCCATTTTCTTTCTAGAACTTTAGGTGCCACTGCTGCTGAACTCGACGAGCTTAGGTGTCATGCAGATGGGTCGTTAGCTCTACAATAAAGTGCCTGGGACCTGAAGACCATCAAGGATGGACGGGTCTTCAAGATTAACTTTAGGTGTCATGCAGTTGGGTCGTAAGCTCTACAATAAAGTGCCTGGGACCTGAAGACCATCCAGGACGGACGGGCCTTCAAGATTAGCCTCAAACATTTTCTTTGGGAAAAGTCGTACTACTCGGTAGAAGAAGTGATCGCAGCGCTTTCAATTATGACACCATGTGTCTTTTATTTTTTTATTCTTCTATTCTTCTTTCATTGTTACTATTGTATATTATACTGATCGTAATTTTTGTATCTGTTTGTTCGATTGATTCTTGGCCATTTTAATAGGCTACTCTACTAATATTTCAGACTCTTGAGTCATACTGTATGCTTATCAATGAATTAAATAAATAAATAACGCTGGATGTGAAACCATCCTATTTAGTCCACACACTTCTGGCTTGTGCTCCAACTTTTTGAACCACCGGAATACAACCCACAAAAAAAAATATTATCATTCTCCCCTCCAACTTCCTTAACCCTAAAACTGATGTGGCCTCACCGTAAATCTTAACTTAATCTGCGGATCACGTGTCTGACAGCAGTTAGTCGTAAAAACTGACGAACCTCGTTATAGCAATTTAACCGGAAACAGTAAACGTTTGTGTTTTGGCGCAAAGTTTCCTTCAGCCATGAAGTACCATTTTAAACTGTTTAAAATGAGAATGAATTAGGCCCCTAAGGCTTTAGTTCCATAAAATGTTAAACTGTAGAAAAACACATATTTGAGCGTGATTAGTGACACACGCATGAACATGAACCTACGGACAGACAAGGCACAAAAGTGATGCCCATAGGAGAGCTTTGCTCCCTAATTAAATCAGGAACATACAACCAATGATATTTAACATCTATAGTAGGCTAGATCCCCAGTCATTGGTCCACTGACGTTACAATTTGAAGCCATCTTGATTATGTCAGTTTGCATGTTAAAGTAGATGGGAGCGATTTGTAGCCCAAATATCTTTCAAGATGGCTGTCAGGTTGACGAGCATATTAGCCATTAACACCAAATGATTATTAAATTCCTTTATGCAATAACTTCTTATTGTTTCTGTTTGTGCATTCCCATGCTGCACAAGCTTAAGGTAAAACCATATCAAAACCACTTAGAAAAATATTGATCCCATTTCAAACATTAATGTAAAGTGTAAATTGAAACGCCAAATCGCCATCTTGGAAAGGTCAGATTGACGCTTCAATTTGCTACGCTCGCGCCTGTGCGGGCGTATTGAAGACTGGGGATCTAGCCTACTATAGATGTTTAATTAACATCATTGCATACAACACATAGAAAGTAATGAACTTATGAAAATATAACTTTTATTGGAATTAACTAACGGAGAATTTCTTAACCATCTATTGTGGTTCATCTGTGACAGTTTGCAACACAAGGTTCAACAACTTAAGGAGGAAGAAGAGCTGAAATGTTTTGCAATATTGCATCAGACCTCATCATAAAAACAACAGTAATAGCTTTCTGGTTAAAAGTATTGTACTGCAGTACATCAGAAACGATTGATATTGTTCAGTAGCTGTAATAGGCACACGATAAGATGGTCCAATGTCTACTAAGAAATTACCTTGATGGCGGGCAAGTGTGGTAGGGCATAACGCACCGGTAAATCTCCCACAAATCGTTTAACACTGTGATCAGGAAAAAGGTTTTTGTAAGTCACACTTCTCACGTTGGGTTTCGGATACTTCGAACAATTTTAACTTTGGCTAAAATTGTTAACATGTTCATGTCCATTGGTATTACAGTGATGATGGCAGACGTTAGCAAGTTAGACAAGTATGGACTGAGAGTCGGTGCAAAGGGTTTATGGTTGGTTATCACCATAAAACCAGTGCATGTATGTATAGTTTTGTTCTATGGTTAGAAAAGGCACACGATTAAACTGAAGGGTTTGAATATACTTTTGAACCATTCATCAAGAGGATCTACATGTACAGTTATTAGTCACCGAACTTCCTTGGCACTGGATCCGCGGTTCTGTCCGAAGTTTCAAGATTTGGTAAGTGTCACTAAATTAAGTAATGTCTATCAGATATGAAAAAGTTAAGTACTGTACGATGATTTTGATTTGTCAAACTTCAGAAACCTTCAGAAGTTCGGTAGCTAAATGAAGTAGAATAATATATGAAGATAATAAACGTTATGTTTGACGGGTCTTGACGAGTGGTACCGTGCTGGTACTGATCTATACAATAAGTTCAATTCTTCGAGGTTTGGTAAGGTTTTGCACTTAGTAGGTACTTCCAAAAATACACTTAAAAAGTAAATCTATGCCAGGCAGATGTTGTCCAAAGCTTGAAGTTTCTTTATGATTGGGAAGAAGACCATACGGATGTATCTTGAAAAGTGTCACCAGCAGACTAGCAGTACGTTTGCTATGTATTGGGGAGTACAAGATGCCGGTCTCCAGGTTGAATTCAAGCAATAGAAATTGGTTAGGAAAGCAGAACCATACATCTTGAAAAAATTCATGTCCATCATGTCTTGCATGAAGTGCACTGGTATTCAGTTCAAAGCTTTGAAGTTCGGTCACGTTTCATCCACCGCTCCAGCTTGGCGCTCTACCAGGTAGGACGCCCCTTCCGGCGACTCCTCGTCATCACCAGGTGACGTAGCTCCACTCTGATTGGCTGCCGGATACTCTCCCATGATGGCCCTGAACAAGATCTCGTCTATCTTGAACCTGACCGTGGCGGCTGTGACGCGGTCTCCGAGAGCTCGCAGCTGATTGGCCACGTGCTCGCCGTAGACAGAGTGCTCGTCACGGGGGAGCTCGTCGTCGCCGTCTCGCAGGGCCCTGCGCCGCTTCAGAGGACGCCGGCGAGGGGCTGGGGCGGGATAGTCTACCGGACCCGCTAAGACGGGCGGATACTCAGGGACGGTGATGACTTCGCCGTCGCTCTCAACAACCTCCGTATTTACAAGATCCTCTTCGTCGCCTTCAGAGACCTGAAAAATTTTAAAGGAGAAAAAAAAACTGTTATAGGGTGCAATGCCTCTTCAGGGGTCTTTTTCATGTATATTGGATGAAGGACAATTATTGTGAAGGAATGTCCGAAGGCTGTTTGAGAGGACTCAATCCCATGCATTCACATTAACGACTGAGAAAAACCCTTCAGTGAGGATTGCTGGTCTTGAGACGATTTGAACCTGGGACCTCCCAAATCAGTTGCGCTTGAGCCAAACATTGTCGGATGCATTGTATACGCCTGGGAATGCAACGATTCGAGTCCGTTCATACTTTTCCAACTACGCTTACATTTATTTCATGCGATGAAGATTTCTTTTGTGCATACTCACAAAGGTTATAAAAGTCCTAGTAAATTGATTGTATTTCAAATTTTGGCTCTGTTTGGTTACACACAAATTTTAAATATTAATATAAAATTACTAATTTTCATGGACTTTATCGCACGCAACAATCTGTGACTAAAATGGAAAAAAGGGCTTTGTAGCCGGGTCTATGAAGCAGGACCCTAGTCAGCGTTACCTTGTCCTATGCCTTAGAAGATGTAATACATTTATTTATTTATTAGTTTGTTTAACCATTATAAAGATAGTACATTTGTGATGAGAAATACATGAATGTTTATATGGACAGTAAAAAAACATAAAGTAGCTAAAATTTCATATTATCCTACTTCATTACCTGGTGTGCCTCGTCAGTGCTCGAGGCCCTACCGTAAACCTTCATCAGGCGCATTGACAGGAACAGCAGCGGCACAAAGAGCAGGCCAACCAGCGGGGCCCCTGGTCGGCCACACTTTCCCTATGCCTTAGATGATGTAATACATACATTACCTCGTGAGTCTCTGCCTCATATGAGGGTCCCCCCCTCCTTCTC
>JAMZAV010010194.1:0-21319 GCA_024449915.1 Sweltsa coloradensis
TTTGTTTTTTTTTTTTTGAGCAGTAAGTCACTAAAAGTACACCTTTTCATTCATTGCATGGTGCCCCTCTTTCCCCAACTCATAGCGTAGGTTTTGCAGGACCTCAGTTACGCCACGCGCTTCCGGGGTTTGACCTACTTTAGCAGCATGCCTGGGCCCCTGAACGAGCTTGGAGTGGCCCACGACGGCGTGCTCCCCGTAGGTGCCTGATAAGGTGGTTCCCTACCCCCAGTGGGTAGGTACGGGACCGTGCTGAGTTGCACTGTCGGTACACTTGGTTGTTGTTTCTTTTGGTTGTTGTTTTGCGTTGTTGTGTTTTCTATTGCATTTTGTGTCTCTCGGTTCATGTTAGTCTCATCTCTCCGCGAGCTAAGTTAGGGCGGGGTTGGAGAGTCAGGCATAGAGTTAGGACGGGTGACCTTCACCTACACCACCCCCGACCTAAAGTGGCTCCAATTGGTGAGTCACGAGTGAATCACACTCTGGCGCTGGTCGGGTCCTTCGGGCAAGGTGGGGTCGGTAAGAGGTTGCGACGTGACTTCATAGGCGAATTAGACCACGTAGGGCGGTAAGGTGGTAGGGCCTAGGAGGGTGAAGTCACAAAAACCATTGCAAAGAAATAAAATAAACAGGTCTCTTAATTAGCAGATATTAATGCTCTATCAACTTACCAAGTCCTGACTTTGCGCCACTAAACTATAAAATCTACAGGGGTGAATATTGAAAGAAAAAAGTTAATTTAACTCATTCAGACCATAATTAAATTGGCACAAATTAGGATATTTTAAGCTAAAAATTAACATTCCGTGATTTTTTCTGATATTTTTAGTATTTTTTTTTATATTTTTCATTGTTATATTTAAGGAATTATGGAAAATTTTGGATTTAAATTAAATAACGTTTGATGTTCAAATGTAAATTTTAAGTGCATTTCTAAAACTAGATTTTTTTCGTAATTTTTTGCATATTTTGGATTTTCTGTATCTCAAATACTGGCAATACTAGTAATATTTTAAATTTCCGGGAAAAAACCAAAAAAACTTTTTTTTGCCCGTTTTTACACATTCCAATTTTCAATCTTCTCTAAAAACAGTACTATTCGTCCTATCGCAATGAGGTAAAAAAAAAATCCCAATTTTTTGAATTTTGGTTGGCCAAAAATTGAAAAAACTTTAAGTCTAATTTTTCAAAAATCACAACTGCTATGTCCATTATAATGGACACGTGGTCTGAATGAGTTAAGGCAGTATAAATGTTTAAAGATTTTTCACAACCATTTTACAGAGTAAAAAAGAACGGCGCTAGTAATGCTATCTCAATTTTGATAAATCCTGATTTTTGCACCACTAAACTATAGAATCTACAGGGGGTGAATATTAAAATAAAAAATCAAATTGAAGGTAGACACGTTACATTTTTTTAAAACCATTGTAAAGAAATAAAAAAATAAACTGGTCTCTTAATTAGCCGATATTAATGCTCTCTTAAATTTACAAGTCCTGATTTTTGCACCACTAAACTATAAAATCTACAGGCGTTGAATATTGAAAGAAAAAAAATTAAGCAGATTTAAATGTTTACGATTTTTCACAACCATTATACAGAAGTGGAAAGAACGGCGCTAGTAATGCTCTCTCAATTTGATAAATCCTGATTTTGCACCACTAAACTATATAATCTACAGGGGGTGAATATTAAAATAAAAAATCAAATTGAAGGTAGAATGTACGATTTTTTAAACCATTGTACAGAAGTAAAAACCACAGTGCTTTTATCAAGCAGCTATTAAAACGAATGGTCACATGATAAGATGGGTTGTATTTGAAAGTGAGGTCATTTTGAACGTCGAAGGTCAATATATTAGCCAACCCGGGGTCAAAATTTTACATTTGAACATAAATAAAATCAGGTGGTATAATTGCAAGTTATTCTTTCGAAAACTTCATCATTATTTAGAAGTCATTCTCTTAGAAAAACTTCATCATTTTACTTAAAATTTGATAATACAAATATTATAGAATCACCACCTCCTCAAATTACATCTGAAATGTATAGAATTATTTTATTAAACTAATCCCAGGAGAATTGAGAAAAGGATTGAAGAAAGAAGAAGACGGGGGGAGACCAAAGAAGAGATGGACGGAGGACCATAGCAAGAGACCTACATACTAGGAGGAGAGAGCTGGGAGCATGTAGAAGGGTCACGATTGTGTTGCGCAATTTAGCAACATTAAATTTTATTTCTAAAATGATTTTATTCTTATTATTTAGCCGCAAATCCCTTTACAATCGAGCTATAGCTTAATGCTAAATAAGCTTCTGAAACTATATTGTAGGTACTCAACTAACAAAGACTCTGTAGACACAGTGTAAAAATGTTTGTTATACTTGAGCGGGGGAATAGGGCTATACTCGTCGTCTCTAGATAAGCCCTGGTTGCACCAGTCGAAGGCTATAGGCCTAAAGTTCTGTGTGGTGTGATGGTCCGTCGGAGTAATCAGGAGGCAGCCTGCGAGCTCGAGCTATCTCGCCCAGGACCCTGGGAAGAGTCCTTGGGGGTGGGGTCCCGCGCCGGGGGTCATTCAGGTCACGTGTACAGACCGAATGTCGCCTGAAACAACACAAGTCGTCGTCTTAGATGCCCTTGTTGCAACAAAATGTAGCATGCTCGTGCCACCTGGAGGGACCTTGAGGTGTCTCACATTCTCACAGTTTCCCCAAACTGTTTTCTGACGGACAACACTAATCTGTTGACTCACGTGTATCCTCGCTTGCCACTGGAAGCCTGTCCAGTAGAGTCCACCCGGCGGTGTAGCCGACAACGTGGCTCCGTCCAAGTAGTGCGCCTTCAGCATCTCTCGAGGTAGCTCTGAAACCAAGGAAAAACATATTGTACGTTCAGGTGGGGGACAACGATATACAAGGGAAAGTCCTCCATCTAGAAGAATAAAGACTCAAAGGGCCACCTTTTTTTCATAAAATCAAAGGGGGACGTTCTGTAGTTTTAAACCCTTGATATTAAACACCTTTTTTAGGCTAGATACGCAGTCTCCAATACCTCCGCACAGGCGCGAGCGTAGCAATTGAAGACTCCATCTGCCATCAACAAATGGCGAATTGGCGTTTTAATTTATACTTTTTTAATGCATTTAAGTATTTTACGGATTGTTTGATATGGTTTAGCTTGTGCAGCATGATATTGAACAAACAGAAACAATTAGAAGTATTGCATAAGGAATTTAGTAATCATTGATGTTAAAGGCTAGTATGCTTACCTGTCAACCTGGCGGCAATCTTGAGAACTATTTGGGCTACAAATCGCTCCCATTTGATTTAACATGCAAACTTCCATATTCAAGATGCTTCAAATTGTCACGGAAGTGGATTAATGACTGCTGATCTAGCCTACAATAGGTGTTTAAGATCAATGAGTTTAACAAGCTTGATTTACTAACTTACAACACAGTGTTGTCAAACTGATAAGTTTTGTACTGACGACACTCACAATGAAGAAGCTCGTTCTGCCAATGTCGTGTATAACTCCAGGTCTGAGAAGCCGTTCTCGGTGACGAAGATGGCGGATTGTTGTACTCTGTCGAGATATATTTGAGAAGTTTCCGGAACCCCCAGGGCACCACCTGCAACAGGAACACAGGAGACATTAGAGCGTGTGGCATGAGTCAGTTGACGTAGTTGAGCTGGTAGCACTGAGCTCTATATACTTACGTGGAGAGCTGATGCATACCTAGCAAATGTTGAGATGTATAGTTGGCAGAAGTTCATTCCGACGTTCCTAATCAGCGGAAGAATCAAGATAACTAAACATAACAGATTCATTCACCTACGTGTCACTGGCCTGTGTTTATCAGTTTATTTAGAGTAACACTACAGTAAACACTATTCCTAGGCATCCTGAGTGACCCTAATAATAGACCACTGTTATGTTGGTCTAGTAGTCAACATAACTTCAAAAAGCTAGCCACAGACCGCCATCTGGACGTTAAGATTTACATCTAGACGGCGGTGCAATCGCAATGGAATCGCAATACAATCGAGGGACGGTGTAAATGGCCGCCCAATAGGCCCATTGGATTAGGCCTTTTCGCCCATCGCTTTAGGCCCTTGTTGGCTTCAAGTTTACAGTATAGCAAGCGCACTCCACGTAAGTATATAGAGCTCAGTGAGTGGGTGGGTACTCATAGATATTAAACACCGTTAGTAGGCTAGATACGCAGTCGCCAATACCTCCGCACAGGCGCAAGCGTAGCAAATTGAAGAGTCAATATGCCATATTCAAAATGGCGATTAGCGTTTTAATTTATGCTTTTTCAATGCATTTAAGTATTTTACTGGATTGTTTGATATGGTTTTAGCTTGTGCAGCATGATATTGAACAAACAGAAACAATAAGAAGTTATTGCATAAGGGAATTTAGTAATCGTTTGATGTTAAAGACTAGTATGCTCAGCTGTCAAACTGACGGCCATCTTTAAAAAACGCTCCCATCTACTTAAAATGCAAACAGGTATTTCAAAATGGCTTTAAATTGTCACGGAAGTGGATTAATGACTGCGTATCTAGCTTATTATAGGTGTTTAATATCTATGGTGGTACTCACGCAGAGCCAGGTGGACGCAGCTTTCGGCCACCTGGAGTCGGGGAAGGAGTTAACCCCCGAGTCTCGAGCAATGGAAGGGTACGACCCCACATCCCGGGCGTCGAGAGCAACGTGGTGTAGTGGTTCAGCGCGAAGAAGTCCCACGTGCCTGGAAGCAAAGAAGGCTCAAATAACATGTGTACTTTGTTTCTACGTCTACACTTCTCACAACACAGGATTTCTTTACTACCACTTAGCTAGTTGCTCTCGACTATCTGATCTGGGTAAATAAATCAGTCCAACGCAATTAAATCCATACTTTAATCATTATTGAACGCCATTTTATGTATATATATATATTATATTATATATATATATATATATAATATATATATGTTTTTACGTAGATTTTCTCGGATATAATGTGACATAATGAAATTCTTTCGAGTTTCCGAGTTAAATAAGTTTAATACCAACGTTTCGAACAGTTCTCCCTGCTCATTCTCAAGGTAACGACATACAAATTAAAAAACATTGAGTAAACAAACAAGACAATAACAAATAATATAAAAGACAAAACAAGTCACTGCAACTGCTCAGCATTACATTTAAGATCTTTGCGATGACCTTAACAGGCGTTTGTAGGTGGAGCTTCAGGTGGCTTCTTTATTCTCCTATCCACTCTAGCTGAGGAACTACATTTTCCGTGGCAACTGGGGGTATTATCGGCACCACATGGCTATCACGTAGCGCCAGTTTCAGGTGGGTGCTAGTCTTTTCGCATCATCTCGTATGTTTAAGTTATGCGGTCGTTTCTCCATTTCGACGGCTTCTCTAACAATACGAGATACTTCATGGTCCACTCTGGCAACAGTCTTTGCGTTCGCGAAATCTATCCAGTGCTCCTTCTCAAAATAGGCTGGAAAAGAGCAGATGTAGTTTTGCCTGTTTTTTATTGAAGTTCTATGCTCGTCCAGACGTGCTGAGATTTTACGGTTCGTCCTTCCGATATATTGTTTTCTCACAACACCGCAAGGAATTTCGTATATTCCATGAGCTTCATGAGGAATCACATCTTTCACATTTCTCAGCATTGATGAGATCTTAAGTTCAGCTTTAAAGATGGTTCCAATGTTGTTTTTCTTTAGGAGTCTGCTTATTTTATCTGTGGTGCCTTGTACATACGTAAATATGCCCATGCTTCGGTATTTCTCTAACTTCTGGAGGATTTAAGTCCTTCTTCTTAGGAATTCTGTTAAACGCTTTGGAAATAGATTTGTCGGAATAACCATTCGAAAGAAGAGCTTCCCGAAGTCCCTTCATTTCTTCTGTTATATGGTGTTGGTCAGATAGCCTCTTTGATCGTGTAGCGAGAGTGTTAACAACTGAGAATAGTTGAGCAGGATGGTGGTGTGATGAAGCATTTAAATATCTATTAGTATGTGTCGGTTTACGATATAAGTATCTCGTATTGTTAGAGAAGCCGTCGAAATGGAGAAACGACCGCATAACTTAAACATACGAGATGATGCGAAAAGACTAGCACCCACCTGGAAACTGGCGCTACGTGATAGCCATGTGGTGCCGATAATACCCCCAGTTGCCACGGAAAATGTAGTTCCTCCAGCTAGAGTGGATAGGAGAATAAGAAGCCACCTGAAGCTCCACCTACCAAACGCCTGTTAAGGTCATCGCAAAGATCTTAAATGTAATGCTGAGCAGTTGCAGTGACTTGTTTTGTCTTTTATTAGACGAGTGAGCGCAGCGAACGTAGTCTACAACTCTACTCGATCGGGCCTTGGTCGTGATTAATTTGTCTGTTAAATGTTAAATGTTAAATGTCTGTCTGTCTGTCTGTCTGTCCAGACCCATACGGCCGAACGACCAAATGGATTGAGCTGAAATTATAAACAGACATCCGCGACCAGGTAACTTAGAACTGCTAACAAAATGAGCAAAATCTGTTATGATTTAAACCTGCAAGAAATAAAAAACTGAAAAATTCGTTGAAAATGTATGGGAATTATTTTAACGACAATGGTTTTCATTTTGAAATAATATTTTTTGTTTGTTATTTACCTGGCTGTGAAATGCCGTGTCCAAGGTTAATCGAATGTTGGACGTCAAGGTACCCCAAATTCCGCTCGTAGATTGAGTAAACCTTGCAATATTTTCACGTATTTACTACTGGCCATGTTTTCCGTAGTATTGTCACAGATGATGGACTACACTGCGTTATATGCATTTCAAAACATGTTAAATAATTTAAAAAATACAATCCAGAATTACAAAATCTTTCCCGACCATTAAACCCCACGTCTCCCACATTTCGGCTATAAGTGCGCTTTAGCCAACTCGACTAGGGAAACGCCAAAGTCGTTGTTAGACGAGTGAGCAAGTCATGTGGTTGAGTACACGGCAACATTTGCATTTAAGTTTGATAATTATATCGGTATAGATAATAGAGTTTTAAGTTGAGTTGGTATAAGGGCACGTCAACTGTAAGGTAATAATGCACCACTTTAGTCTATGATAGGCTAGGGAGACTTAGGTAGGTAATAATAAATTGATAAATGGGCTTAAATGTGTAGGTTCTATTTTAACAACAATGTTTTTTCGGGAAAAAATTATAATTTTTGGAATGTCAAGAGGTGCGCGGCACTGGCCAAGATGCATCGAAACTTGCACGCTCAAGATTACCCAAAACTCCGCACGGAGATTGAGTAAACCTTGCAATCTTAGCTCGTTCTCGTACTGGCTATGTTTCTTATACTATTCTGCAATGTTAAAACACTACAGAAATTATTTATTTATTTGTAATTAATATTATTAACCTAGATGGTTGGCATGCGAAATAAAGTACGATGTACATGAATAATCCCATACAATTTTTATGTCTTTTGTAATTTTTTTTACTATACAAATTTGCGTTTAGCGACAGAAGATACGATTGGTTTGTGCATGGACTTAAAATAGTTACATCCATGGTTTGTAGAAACTCCATTGAGATTCGTGGATCTTGATCACTGCCTTGGTACAAACAATTAAAGATCAAACAGGAATAATTAAAACATAGTATGGGCCGTGTTAAATTTGTTATTTTTGCAAACAAAAACACATTCTACACCGCCATTAATTGGCGTGCTTTCTGTTTGTTTATAAAACTAGGGAAACGCCAAAGTCGATTTAGACGAGTGAGTGAGCCATGTGTTGAGTACCCGGTAACATTCCTTTTCTTCCCCCTACCTTTGGCCTCCCTAGCCTATCATAGGCTACAGTGGAGCTTATGGCCTAAGCTATGACCTAAACTTAAATACCCTATTATTTATACGAATATTATAATCAAACTTAAATGCAAATGTTCCGGCGCACTCAACACATGGCTCACTCACTCGTCTAACAACGACTTTGGCGTTTCCCTACTTAATTTGTATGTCGTTACCTTGAGAATGAGCAGGGAGAACTGTTCGAAACGTTGGTATTAAAACTTATTTAACTCGGAAACTCGAAAGAATTTCATTATGTCATATATATATATTATATATATATATATATATATATATATATATATATATATATATAATATATAATATAAATAATAATAATAATAATAATAATAATAATAATAATAATAATATGATGATGATGATGATTGCTAGAAAGGCTAAATGAGTCACGCACCATACCGCACACGAGAAAGAGCGACTCCACCGAGCAGAGCAGGACGAGCCAGCAACTGGCGTCTGTGGTTAGACTGTCCCCACTTATCACTCGCTCACCATTAATGAACTGCACCCACTGCCTGTCAAACACTGGCAGCCTCGATGAGGAGAGATCTTCGTCCCGACTGTTGCGTCCGACCCGCTCCTTCATGACAGCGGGGTAGTCTCCGCGGTAGATGGGGTGGGCGAACCAGCCTAGCTGCAACACGACATGCACTGTACAGTGTGGGTGTTCCTGGCTGGAGGTTAAGCTCAGCCACATGGAACAGCTACCGGGTAACGAGAAACCGAAGGACGAGAAGGCGTGATCACTTCCATGTTGGACAACCAAGCAGTAGAGTGCGTAGCCGACCACATTTCGCCCCTTTTTCCAAACACACTGCCTACGGTCGGTCTATGGTTGATGATGGCGGTGATTGGTGATGATTGACAGTAAGAAATACTTTATTCAACTGGGATTTTAGAGGGATGCAGTCACAACTCAGTTACACAAATTAGGAAGGTGTCAAGCCTGCCCTGAAAGCTGCAACACTGCATGACTGTAAAGAATAGTGTATTTCCTAGGACATCAGAACCTGATATCCCATCTCTGGGCTGGAGGCAGGCAGGGCAGCTTACTCTAGAGAGCATAGATAATTAACTGATGGTGATTCCGGCCGCCAAATTTTTGCCATAACGTTAACACATGTGGCATGAAACAGACATGAAAAACAAATGTGGCCTACAACAGACAACTTTTAGATGACTGTCTTTCAGATGTCAGATGTATCAGCCAATCACCCAGGCTCTCTAGCTGATTGCTGTCTTGCCCGCCAATCATCACTTTCACCTCTTAGACAATGTCCTAGGTTTGTCATGGATTAGAATGGAGACGTATACTAACCGCAAACTGGAGAGCAACGCTCGCCGCCTCTTTGTCTTCACTCGACGACGTGTATGGTTCGTACCACCCGCTACCCAGAGCGATGCTAAACCTTGCCTGAAACAGTTGGCATGGCAAATATCAACACTGGATAATTGTGTGTGACTACTTGTATGCGCGCGCATTAGGTTGAGGCGGGGCAAGAGGGGGCGTCCACGAACTTACCCTGCTGTAGCCGCCGATACTTGTTGTCGTAGAGGTGGTATGCGCGCGCATGTGCCATGAGAATGGTGTGTGCTACCAGGTATTCACCCACGCCAGTCATCATGATGAGGGGAGCGTTGGTTCCCTCGGAATATCCTCGGCAAATCTCGCTCGGTTCGCTGAACGTCACCCACCATTTTACCTAAAACAAATATGAACAGTTAAGTCTCAGAATACGCTAATAAGTTTCAAGACATTAGACAGGCTGTACTTGTGGATCCAACACCGATCAGTCAAGTCTAGATACGCGATGTATTGTCATAGGCCTTTGCAATCTCAAATATCCAAATATCCAAATAATAAAATACAAACAAACAATAAAATGAAAAAATGAGCAAATATAACCATTGTGGTTCATCAACATGGCAATCATTGGTACAGTTATCTACGAGCAAGTAACGCGCAATGTTGTCCCACTCACCCGGTCTCCGAAACTCGCAAAGAGCAGGTTCGCATAATCTTCAAAGTAGCCGGCTAGCAGAGTGTTCGGCCACCCACCGAGGTCTTGCAGAGGTTGCGGCAGGTCAAAGTGGTACATGGTCACCTGTCCCAAATACGCCAAGTATAAACAAGAGGCAAGGAAGGAAGTCATTGCATTGGATGGGTTTTATGCTATTGTACGAACCATTGGCTCGATGTCCCAAGTATTAACAAGAGGCAAGGAAGGAAGTCATTGCATTGGATGGGTTTCATGCTATTGTACGAACCATTGGCTCGATGTCATTGGCTAACAGCTCGTTGATCAGCTTGTTGTAATAATCAATACCGTCCTGGTTCACCAAGTGGGCTTCTCCTGTGGGAAGAACTCTGGACCAGGAGATGGAGAACCGATAGATTCCCATCTGGAACAGGGAGAGAAACGTGACGTGACGTTGCTTTGTGTTCTTCATTGAAACAAGTAACAATTTAGTCAACATCGTCATCAGGAAGAATACGTTTGATAGCCAATTATTCGTGCTGTCATTCAAATGCGTACTATGGAATCAAAAGACTTTGTTATAGACAGATCTGAGATCGTGTAATCGATTTTGCAGGAAAAGAAAAATACTCGCGTGGCTTAGGCTCTTAAAATATACATTTCTCATCTGAAGCTATTGCATCACCATCCAATTGATGTTTTAAAAGTCAAAGGAAGATGACTTAAGCCTTAGCTAAAGGAAAGAAAGTAAAAAACTCCTTTGTAACGTCTGACAAAAAAATCGTACATGAACGATATTTTAGAAAATTGTTTCCCTTATAAGGAGGTGGAAGGCAACGATGCGTAGCAAATATCAAAAATTGATTCTCTAAATTAAGTGTAGCACCTAGCACAGTTTGGACACTTTTGTCCCTAAATTTTCATATAATGGCTGACAAAATTAAGAAATATACTAGGAAAACGCTAAAGTCCCGCCGCGTTGATGGATGAGCTTTTTAAAGGTTTTAGTTTGCGTGGGATATCTTTACTTTTTCAAGTGCTTTGTTTTGCTGCCTACGCATTGTAGGTGAATGTTGTCAAGTTTCTTTTGTTTCTTGTCAATTGGTATTATTTACCGTAAAAAACTTGTATTAAAAGCTTTATTTATATGGATTCTGGCTAAATTTTTCCACTTTTTCTTTCAAAAGGTACTACATAACCATAACCTTAATGTCCATGTATGATATGAACGTTGTAGCCTCACCCGTTTGGTCAGAATTGGCCCAAATGGCACGAAAATATCGCACAAAAAGTCAAAAAACGTATATTAAAAGCTTTATTTCTCTCGATTCTGGCTAACTTTTTCAACTTTTTCTTTCCGAAAGCAATACATCACCATTACCTTAATGTCCATGTGAAATATGAACGTTGTAGCCCCACCCGTTTGGTCAGTATTGGCCCAAATGGCACGAAAATATCGCACTAAAAATCGAAAAAAATCGTAAAAGTACGATATTCATGAGAAATATTCTTCGTTGACCCAAAAACGTGGCAAGTTAAGTTCAGAAAAAACAAAGGTCGTGTCAAATTTTCATCAAATCGATATGGTTTTCCCCCGGTAGAGAGGAACAAACAGCGGAAAAAAAAAAAAAAAAAAAAAAAAAAAAACAAACAAACAAAAAAAAAAACAAGGAGCTAATTTTTTGGGGGGGTCGGTGAAATTGAAGTCTTCGCTTCGTCACCCAATTATCTTGTTTTATCGAGCCCCTCTTAGTACATTGCAGTCACTACCTTTGATTTTTAAATATCGGTTAAGAGTGACACAGAGCCCAACCTCTATCAAACGTTTGATTATGAATCCATATCAAGTTACCCCCTTTTCCCTTGAGCGCCCTGACGTCTTCCTTGTATTTGTGGTAAGAATCTCCCGCGACGTCCCGTTGCTTCCATCGGCCACCATCATCGGTGCTGTGTGAAACCTGTCCCAAGGTTCTACCCTTCCCAAAAACCCACGTTTGACGTTTTCACGGGCCACTAGTTTATGAAGCGAGGTCCCTAGTTTTATGCTAGCTCCCTGTACCGGGTCTTCTCACCTGATAAAAACAAACCACCACGTGTTCCCTGCGTGTGTTTTTTAAAAATAATCTGGACAGGCAGGAATCCTTTTCGAGGGGGGGGGGGAACAACAAAATCGCTCCCAAAAGAGGGGGGTTTGGGGGGGTACCCCCCCCAAATACAGGGCCGCGGGCGAAAATTTGAAAATGACGTTTTTAGGTGCTTTTGGTGCTTCAGAAAAAAATCGGGGGGTGAATACAATCCCCAAATTTAATGTATTTTTTGTACGGGAAAAAAACTATAAATAAAATTGGGAATAGTTAAGAGATAGACCCATGCATGCTCAGCCATTGAATATGCAATGTTTTATCTTGATCACGTCGAACAATAATAGGATTGTCGAAATTTTTGGTCATTACTATAATGAGGTAAAAGGGAAAGGAAAGGGAAGTGGAGATACCGCAGACGTGCCAAAACAATTAAGTCTTTTATCAGTAAGTATAAGGTTTAAAAAAATCATTTTTTATTAAAAAATTCGTTATTCGAATTTTTTTCCGTGCGTATTTACCGAGGACGAATTTCAAAATTTCTGAAGTGGGGGGGGTCACGGTAAAAGTGGGGGGGGGAAACCCCCCCATTCCCCCCCCCCCTTCCTACGCGCCTGAATCTGGGCGCTCCAAAACACGCTCTGAAATTTTATTCGTAGCAAAATGTGAATTTTTTGTTTTTTTTTTGACAGATCATGGAAGCAAAGATTGGGCTTGTGGATTATTATCAATATACCTTTGATATTGGGCTACCTTTGTTTTTAGAATGTATTACAATCCACAAAAAAGATTGTATGTGATAAGCCTAGGCTAGGCCCTCGGCTTTGACTTTTGGTTTTTTTCATAGAAAAAGGCCTAGACCCTTGTAGAAGTCTCGTAGAGCTTGGGTCTCGCGTTTTTTGGGCCTGGGGCTGGGCCTAAAAGATAGATTAAGTTAAAGTTTGCCTCATGGGGGTTTTGGTTTTATAGGCCTCTGGTGCAATAGGCCTATGGTTTGGGACTCATCTTTATCTTACCAACCACATCATCAATGTAAGGGCCTTATGCCTACCGGATCTGGACAGTTTGCCTGGGGCCCTTAATACCATTATGCAATGAAAATTGACATATAAAGTTGAAAGATATGAAATTTTTACATCATAATGTTACCGCCAAATAGAATAAAAGTTTAATAGTGGTAGCCTATTTATGTATTTATTGCATTCAAATGTACAACCAAATTTTAAAATTGAGCCCAGCTGCAGTTGCTATTTTTTAAAAAATTCTGAAAAGGCCCATTGGAAATGTGTTCCCCGCACTCAGTAGAAAATTTATAAAGTAGGCCTTGCTTAGGGAATCTTAAAGGTCCTTTGGATAATGGGTTCGCGCACTCAGTAGACACATTATAAAGTAGGCCTTGACTTAGGGCTAAGAGGGCCTTTATACATTGGGGAAAGTAAAAGCGAGCCCCACCTAAGAACTTTTGGGTATCTAGGGACCCTGGTAAGTGGTAAGCTGGGTTTTTCACCTGATGAAAACAAACCGCCGTTTTTTTCCCTGCGTGTTTTTAAAAAAAAGTGAGCGTCCAAAAAAGCTCTGTTTATTATCCGTAGAAAAAATTTGGGCTATGTTTTTGTTTTGTTTTGACAGTCATGGACGCAAAGAGGGCATTTTGGTTATTATAATTTTATCATGAATAACCCCTATCTTTGTTTTTAAAATGTATTACAACTCCACGATAAAAGATTGTATGTGCAATTATGCTAAGCCTGGGGTGGGGCCCTAGTCATTGGTGGGTTTTTTTCATGGAAAGGCCTCCCTAGCCCTTTCCCCAAAAAACCCTTTCTTTAGAAGTAAACGTAGGTTAGGTCTGGGGGAACCCGCGTTCTTGGGCCCTAGGCCCTATGCCCTAGGCTTCATCAGATTCAAGTTCAAGGGTGCCTCATTTTGGGTTTTTGGGTTCATACATGGTGCAAGCAGGGGTTTTAAAATATACGTCCCCCCAAACCCCATGGTGCAAAGTAGGCTTGGACTTTTTTCCGGGTCCTAATACCATTATGAAAATAAAAATTGAGTTATTAAGTTGAAAATATGAAAATCATTTTCACCAAAAAGAAACCCTGCAAATATAAAAATCAAAATTACATAAGGGGTAGCCTATTAATGTATTTTTGCATTCAAATGTACAACCGATTTCAAAATTTGGGACGTTCGCTGCAGTCTGTATTTGTTTAAAAAATCTTTTTAGGCCCTTTTTGGTAAGTGTTCGTGCTCTCAAAGACACTTTATCAAGTGGGCCGATTTGGGAACTATGATGGCGTTTTACATTGTGGAAGAAACAAGCGAAGACCCCCCTTACAGCACTGTTGGGATCTGTGGACCCAGTTTGCTTTGCTGCCCAAGTCCTGGGCCCCTGATAAAATCAGCCTTAGCAGGCAACCCCAGGGCTAACACATGACACTCTACTCACCCTCACTTTCCCATGCGCCCTTATCTGGAGCTGGAGGGGCTGCCCCCGAGCAGGAACCAGCGGGAAAGGGCGCCAAGTCCTGGGCTCTGATACAATCACCTTTTAGCAGGCTAACACGGCTAACACATGCACTCTATCCCACTATTTCCATGCGCCTCTATTGGTAGCGGAGGTGCTGCCCCGAGCAGGAATCCAGGGGGGAAGGGCGTCCAAGTCCTAGGCCCCTGATACGTCAGCTTTAGCACGGCTAAACCAGGCTAACACATGACACTCTATCACCACTCACGTTCCATGCCCCTCTTTTTGGTAGTGGAGGTGGCTGCACCGCACAGGAACCCAAGGGGGGAAGGGTCCCAAGTCATAGGCTCCTGATACATCACCCTCAGCACGGCAACACCACAGCCAGCGACGAAAAATGCTTTTTAACGAGATTAAATTTTTCACATTATTAAACTCAACCATTGGAGAATGTTTTACAAATTAGTTTATTTAGCATAGTCCATTTTTTGGGTACTTTTATTTCAAAAAATTATCCTTATAAAATTTTGTGAAAAAAGGGTCAAGGTGAAGCGATCAATTTATTATTGAACTATAACACATGTATTTTAAGTTTGATAATTTTCTTAGACCTAAAAATGTGAGCTCGGGGGTTTTATTTTAATTTTATGTGGATTACATCTTCTAAGATAAATATCTAACCAACTGTATTTTACAACACTTTCACTTAGGAATGAGAAAAGGGGGTTACAATGGCATGTAATTAAAATACATCCTGTGAGGATGCTGACCAAAATTTTTACTTGCAAAAATGGGGCCCAACCCAAAAACTGTGAAAAAAAAAAAGTTTTTAAACGTTTTAGGGGACAGACAAAAAATATACCCAAACCACATTCATTCGAATTTAAAACTTGGTCGATGAATTAGAGGGTTTGCGTAAAAGTTTTTTTTTCGTCAATTACAACAAACAGCCCAAAAATTTTTTCGCTAAAGCTTTTTAATTTTTAATAAAGGTGTCATTTTATTTTATTTTGTAATATTTTTTTATTTTTTTTTTCTATTTTTATATAAAATTTTAAACATTCAAAAAAATTTGTTCCATAAATGTAATATATTTATTATTAGACGAGTGATCGAGTGAAAGTAGTCTATCAACGCAGGTCGAGCGGAACGGCATTCGCTGTAAGAATGTCTGTCTGTTTTCTGGTCTGTCTGTCTGTCTGTCTGTCCCCTACGGCCCCAATGGCCAAACGGAATAAACCCAAATATAAGACATCTGTGATTGTACTTGAAATTAGAATGTAACAAAATAGGAAACGCCCAAAACGTTTTTAGACGAGTGCGAGAGATGTGTTTATACCCGGTAACTTCCTTTCTTTCCCCCTCCCCTTTGGCGTCCCTAGTCTACAAGGCTACAGTGGAGCATTGTGGCCCAAAATATGACCAAAAAATTAATACCCATTTTTTATACAATATAATAAAAATTAAATGCAAATGTTCCCCGGGACTCAACAATGACTCTCTCACTCGTCCAACAACGACTTTGGCGTTTCCCTATCGAGTTGGGTAAAACGCCCTTATAGCCGAAATGTGGGAAAGTGGTTCAAAATGGAAAGATTTTGTAATTTCTGGTTGTATTTTTTTTAAATATTTTAAAATTTTTAAAAGGTATATAAACGTGTGTAGCACATCTGTGACAATACTACGGAAAAAAAAAGCCAGTACGACATACGTGAAAAAATTGCAAGGTTTACTCAATCTACGAGCGGAAATTTTGGGGGTACCTTGACGGCAAAATTCGATTAACCTTGGAACGGCATTTTCCAAACCAGGTAATAACAAAAAAAAATTATTTCAAAATGAAAACCCTTTTCGTTAAAAAAATTCCCCATCATTTCAAAAGTATGTTTTAGTTTTTAATTTTTGCAGGTTAAAACGCAACAATTGTGCTCATTTTGTTAGCAGTTCTCGTTAACCCGGTCAAAAGGGTTCTTTTTAAAATTTCAGCTCAGACTATTTTGCCGTTCGCCGATGGGACTGGACGGACAGACATTTTAAAATTTAACATTTTTAAAATTAACATTTAACATACAGAATAATCAGACCAAGGCCCGGATCGGTAGCGTTGTAGATAGCGCTGCGCTTTCTCGTCTAATTTCTTAATCCCTTGCGATTTAAACCCCCAAGAAAAAAATAAAATTTAAAAATAGGCTAAAAAATTGTGGTTTTTTTTTAAAGACAAAGGCTTTTTTCTTCAAGAAGTCATTTTTATCGAAAAATTTTTATCAGGCTGTGATTGCAAACAGTAACCCAAAGGGGCAACGATTATCGATCTTGCACGCTCAAGGTTCCCCAATTCCGTTAGAAGATTGAGAAAACTTGCAATCTAATCGAATTGTACTGTAGTGGGGGTTTTAACCCAATTATATAACAATCGTGCAAATCGTGAAGAAGCAAAAATTTGGGAATTTACTAATATGACCACAAGGAATCCAAAAATCGAGGCCCCCAAATTTGGTTCCCGTAATTTTTATTAAATTAATTTAAAAAAATTAATTTTATTAATTAACAAAAAAAATTTTTAAAGGGGACAACCGTCGACATTGGGATCAAATGAAAATTATTTTACGGAGAATGAATAAATGAAAAAATTTAAAAATTTATTATTAATCATCTAATTATTGAAATTTTTTTGTAAAATTTACCCCTTTTGATTTATGAAATTTTGTACACCTAAAATTTCCCGATTTTCATACAATTTTTACCCTTTACAACATAAAGCCCCAAAAAATCCAAATTTTTATCCCCGAACAAAAACCTACAATCCCAGATTAAAGGTTTAAAGAAATTTAAAAATTTGATTAATACAGTTAAAATTTGTCATTCACAAAACACATCAAAGATGTATCAAATAAAAACAAAACAAGCATAATAAAAGAGAAAGGAATGGCCTCAAGGTCGGTTTTTATCACTTTCCCCTTAATTCCCAATTTAAAACAATTAACCCCAATTAATCACAAAAATTTCAAAAATTTAAATTTCAAAATAAACAAGCATAGTCGACTTGGGGGATCAAATGAAAGCTTTTTTCACGAGTAAATAATATGTGAAAAAATATTTTTTTTTAATTAAATTTAAACATCCAAATTTAAATTTCATTTTAGTAAAAATTTTACCCCTTTTTACTTTTTTATAGTTATTATTCCAAAAACTTACCCTTTTCATAAAATTCACCACTTTTTAAAAATTAATCCAATTAAACCCAAAATTTTTATGGGCCCCCAAAAAAATTTTGCAACTCCAGATTAAAGGATTAATGAAATTGGAATGAGCTAAATCCCCTTAAAATTGTTTAAAATTTAAATTTTGCCTACGATTGACAATTTTAGTATTAAAAAAAAATTGATCACAAAAACCTAAAAATATGGGTCCAAAAGAATTCCACCAAATTATCATTAATTTAATAATGGAATTACTTAATTTTTTTCGTCAAATGTGTAAATGATCACAAATAGTCGACTTGGGTACCAAAAGAAAGCTTTTTTTTTGAAAAATTAAAAAGTGAAAAAAAATATTTAATTTAAATTAAATTAATCACTAATTTAATGACAAACTAGTAAAAATTTTTCCACTTTGGTTTTTTAGGTTCAAAAACTTACCGATTATCAAAAATGTTACCCCTTTTTCTAACACGATGTCAATAAAAAAAAATAAAAAAATTATAGCACCAAACGAAATTCTTGCAACTTACATTTATTAAATTAAGAAATTTAAAAATTAGCTAGTTCACGTGCCACAATCAAAATGGTGTATTAAAATTTTAGCCAATTTTATGGTAATTAAAAACATTTACAGTATTTTACTAAGGCATATGTTTTTAAAATGTTCTGTTAATTCACTTTAATTTAATTTATTTTTTGTTACCCTAGAATGATCAATTTAACTTTTAACTTCCCACTATTTGGTCGGTTTCTCAATGAAACACACAACGAAATACCTACGAAAAAAACTTTAACATAGGGCATTCGTTACGGTACTACTGTCAATGTTCTTTAAATTTCCCTACAATTGGCTACTATTTTTAAAAACCGTTACTTTGGCACGTGAACTAGCTAATTTTTAAGTTTATTAATTTTAAAAAATGTAAGTTGCAAAAATTTTTTTTTGGTGCTGTAATTATTTTTTTTTTATTTTATTGACATCGTGTTAGAAAAAGGGAAACATTTTATGACAATCGGTAAGTTTTTTAAACCTATCATAACCCCCAAATGAAAATTTTACTAGATGTAAATTTAAATTTGATGATTAATAAATTAATTAAATATATTTTTTTACAGTTTAATTAATTATAAAAAGCTTTTTATTTGGTACCCAAATCGACTTGTTTGATCTTTACAATTTTATGAAATAAAAAATAAGTAATTCCCTTTTCAATTTAAGATAATTGGTGGAATTTAGTTTGGCCCCTCATTATTTAGATTTATTGTGATCATTTGTTTTTAATACTACAATTGTCAATCGTAGCGCTAATGAATGTTAAGACAATTTTAAGGGGGTTTTGCCATTTTCAATTTCATTAATCCCTTAACGGGGGGTTTGCAAAAATTTCGTTGGGGCCACAAAAATTTTGGTTAATTGGGATTTTTATTATTAAAGTGGTGAAAAATTTTTTGACAACGGTAAAGTTTTTGGGAAAACTAACTATAAAAAGTCAAAAGTGGTATAATTTTTTCTAAAAAGTAATAAAATTTGTGATTAATTTAAAAAGAAAAATATTTTTTCAATATTTTTTATCGTGAAATAAGCTTTATTTTATACCAAGTCGACTTTCTGTGTTTATTTTGACTTAATTTTGTAATTTTTGTGGTTTTTGCCGTTAATTGAATTAAATTTAATTAAGGGAAAGTGATAAGCCCGACCTTGGGGGCCCTCACTTTTCTCTTTTATTATGCTTGTTTTTTATTATTTTTTACATAGTTTACTGTGGTTTTTTGGAATGTCAAACCCTTTTAAATGTATTAAATTTAAATTTTTAATTTCATTAATCCTTAATCTGAAAGTTGTAGGAACTTTGTTTGGGGCTATCAAAATTTTGGAAAATTAATTTCCCTTTGTTTGTAAAGGGGTGAAATTGGTATGACAATCGGTAGAATTTTAGGTGTACATAATTATACATAAATCAAAAGGGGTAAAATATTACTAAAATTCAATTAAGTAGATGATTAATTAATAAATTTTTAAATATTTTTCATTTATTCATTCTCCGTAAAATAAGCTTTCATTTGATACCAATGTCGACTGTGTTGTCTCCTTTAAAAAATTTTTGTTGGTTAATTAATCAATTAATTTTATTAATTCAATTAATAAGAAAGTTACAGGAACTCAACTTGGGGGCCATCGTTTTTTGGATTCCTTGTGGCCCATATTAGTAAATTCACCAATTTTCATGCTTTCTTCACAATTTGCACGATTGTTTGGGCTTATAGCCCCCACTACTGGCTATGTTTT
The DNA here is from genome assembly GCA_024449915.1 of Sweltsa coloradensis. Lineage (NCBI taxonomy): Eukaryota > Metazoa > Arthropoda > Insecta > Plecoptera > Chloroperlidae > Sweltsa > Sweltsa coloradensis. The sequence goes on from JAMZAV010010194.1 coordinate 19,899, forward strand.
CCATAGTATTGAATGCATTTCAAAGCATGTTTTATAATTTCACTGCAAATCGGACCCGAAATTGACAGATTGACGGAAGTTTATTTAACTTTGAGCGGGTCTTGAATACCGATTTCTTACTCATTTATGAACCAAACCAGGAACTGTCACTGTCAATCATCACGAACTTACTAATAAAGTACACGTGGGCAGTAGGTGAATCGCCCTGTTGTGCAGTTAAATTTTTTTCCAAAAAATCACAAAGGCTAACCCCTTAAAAAAATTGTTAATTTTGGGTCCGTCTCAAATCAATATATTCTTCAAAATTATTAACAAAGGAGTTCTCCCATTGTCAAAAAACCAATTTACTGTCAAATCAAACAGAAATTTACAGATTTACGGAAGGTTTTTTTAACTTTGAGCGGGACCTTTGGGTACAGATTTCTTACTCATTTTTGAACCAAAACCGGGAACTGTCAAATGTCCAATCATCACGATTACTATAAAGTAGAGTGGGCAGGATAAGAATCGCCCTGTTGTGCAGTTGAATTTTTCGCCCAAAAAAAAAACAAAGGCTAACTAACCCCTTAACAAATTTGATAATTTGGGCCGGGCACAAAATCAATAATTTTAAAAAATTTCTAACAAGGGAGTTCCCTCATTGTCAAATAACCAATTCATTGTCAAATCTGACAGAAATTGACAGATTTACGGAAGTTTATTTAACTTTGAGAGGGATATTTGGGTACGGATTTCTTACTCATTTATGAACCAAATCTGGGAACTGTCACTGTTTAATCATCACGACTAACTATACAGTAGGACGTAGGCAGTAGAAGATTCGCCCTGTTGTGCAGTTGGATTTTTCCCAAAAAAAATCACAAAGGCTAACCCCTTAACAAATTTGTTAATTTTATGTCCGTCTCAAAATCAATATATTCTTAAAAATTATTAACAAAGGAGTTCTCCTATTATCAAATAACCAATTCACTGTCAAATCGGACAGAAATTGACAGATTTACGGAAGTTTATTTAACTTTGAGCGGGATCTTTTGGGGACGGATTTCTTATCATTTTTACCAAATCGAACTGTCACTGTCAATCATCACGACCTATATAGAGTAACGTAGGAGTAGTGAATGCCTGTTGTGCAGTTGAATTTTTCGCCAAAAAATCACAAGGCTAACCCTTAACAAATTTTAATTTGGTCCGCTCAAAATCAATATAACTCAAATATTAACAAGGGAGTTCTCCATGTCAATAAAAAATTCTTGTCAATCGGACAGAAATTTACAGATTTACGGAAGTTTATTTAACTTTGAGAGGGATATTTGGGTACGGATTTCACTCATTTAGAACAAACGGGAATGTCACTGTTAATCATCAAAGATAATAGAGTACACGTAGGCAGTAGTAGAATCGCCCGTTGTTGCAGTTGAATA
>JAMZAV010010195.1:0-15580 GCA_024449915.1 Sweltsa coloradensis
GCATCAATTTATGTAATGATTTTTCACAGAACAACAGAAAATCCGCATAACACATAGCAGCTCAATGCACCAATTACGCTCATCTACCAACGCGGCGGGACTTAATCGTTTACCTAGTAATTCATAACAATTTGGTTCTGTGCTAAAATTATTACAGTCGAATAAAGCATATACTGTGGGTGTTATATGTCGAAGAAATTTAAAAAATCGAAAAAAATCGTAAAATTGCGATTTTCATGAGAAATAATTTTTCGATTGCGCTCAAAAACTTGGCAGTTCTAAGTTCAGAGATTTCGAAGGTGTCCAAAAAATTTCATCGCCATTAGAGTATTGGTTTAGCCGGAATCGTGTTAACAAACACACAAAAATACAAACAGAAAAAAAAGAAAAACATTCCGGATTTTTTTCTCCAGTGTAGTGAAATTGATTCTTCGCTCCGCTCATCCAAAAACAGGTAGGGCGTCCGCACCGTATGGGAGGGCAGTGGCTGACCTAGGCTTGCTAGGGGCCTAACTGGGTTCGCATTTGCAATTTGTGAATTGTGTTGCGAATTGTGTGTAGCGAAGATTCCATTTTACTACACTGGAGAAAAAAATCGGGAATGTTTTTTTCCCTGTTTGTATTTTTGTGTGTTTTTTTAACACGATTCCGGATAAACCGATAAACCAATTGCTATTAAATTTTCTGGATTCTTTCGAAAACACTGAACTTAGAACTGCCACGTTTTTGAGCGCAATCGAAAAATTATTTTTCATAAAAATCGCAATTTTACGATTTTTCTCGATTTTAAAAACTTCCATCGACTTATAACACCTACATGCTTTATCCGATTGTAATGATTTTTTCACAGAACCTATAATAACATAACTAGGGACACGCCAAAGTCGTTGTTAGACGAGTGAGTGAGCCATGTGTTGAGTACCCGATAACATTCCTTTTCTTCCCCTACCTTAGGCCCCCCTAGCCTATCATAGGCTACAGTGGAGCATTATGGCCTAAACTATGACCTGAACTCAAATACCCTATTATTTATACGAATATTATAATCAAACTTTAATGCAAATGTTCCCGCGTACTCAACACATGACTCTCTCACTCGTCTAACAACGACTTTGGCGTTTCCCTAGTCGAGTTGGCTAAAGCGCCCTAATAGCCGAAATGTGGGAGACGTGGGTTCAATGGTCGGGAAAGATTTTGTAATTTCTGGACTGTATTTTTTTAATTATTTAACATGTTTTGAAATGCATATAACGCAGTGTAGTCCATCATCTGTGACAATACTATGGAAAACAAAGCCGGTACGAAATACGTGAAAATATTGCAAGGTTTACTCAATCTACGAGCGGAATTTGGGGGTACCTTGACGTCCAACATTCGATTAACCTTGGACACGGCATTTCACAGCCAGGTAAATAACAAACAAAAAACATTATTTCAAAATGAAAATCATTGTCGTTAAAATAATTCCCATACATTTCAACGTATTTTTCAGTTTTTTATTTCTTGCAGGTTTAAATCGCAATGGATTGTGCTCATTTTGTTAGCAGTTCTCAGTTACCTGGTCACGGATGTCTGTTTAAAATTTCAGCTCAGTCTATTTGGCCGTTCGGCCGTATGGGACTGGACAGACAGACATTTAACATTTAACAGAATTAATCACGACCAAGGCCCGATCGAGTAGCGTTGTAGACTACGTTCGCTGCGCTCACTCGTCTAACTAGGAAAACGCTTAAGTCCCGCCGCGTTGTTGGATGAGCGTAATTGGTGCATTGAGCTGCCATGTGTTATGCGGATTTTATGTTGTTCTGTGAAAAAATTATTACTAAGTTGAAGATTTTTTTGGATGAGCGTAGCGAGCGAAGCGAGCGATGCGAAGATTCTTTTTCACTACACTGGAGAAAAAAATCCGGATTTTTTTTTTTTTTTTTTGTATTTTTGTGTCTGTTAACACGATTCCGGCTAAACCGACACTCCGATTGCATGAAATTTTATGGAGCCTTCGAAATCTCTGAACTAAGAACTGCCACGTTTTTGAGCGCAATCGAAAAATTATTTCTCATGAAAATCTCAATTTTACGATTTTTTTCGATTTTTAAAAAATTTCTTCGACTAATAACTCCTACATGCTTTATCCGATTGTAATGATTTTTTCACAGAACCTTAATTTTATGAATTGATATATTCGTGTGAAATTTGAGCGTAATCAAATAATTATTTCTCATGAAAATTTCAATATTACGATTTTTTCCTTTTTTAAAATTACGATTAATTTTAAAAAAATAAGTTAATTTTTTATTTAATTTGATTTAATTTTAAAAAAATTTCAACAAAGTTCTGATTTTTTCACAGAACAACAGAAAATCCGCAAAACACATGGCAGCTCAATTCACCAATTACGCTCATCCAACAACGCGGCGGGACTTAAGCGTTTTCCTAGTTTAAATTATATTAAATTAAATAAAAAATTAACTTAAATTTTAAATTTTTTTAATTAATCGTAATTTAATAAAAGTAAAAAATCGTAACATTGAAATTTTCATAAGAAATAATTATTCGATTGCGCACAAATTTTACACGAATATATTAATTCATAAAATTAAGGTTCTGTGAAAAAATCATTACAATAGGATAAAACATGTAGGTGTTATAAGTCAAAGAATTGTTTTAAAAAAGAAAAAAAACGTAAAATTTCGATTTTTATGAGAAATAGTTTTTCAATTGCACTCAAATTTCACACGAAAACCTAGATTCATAAAATTAAGGTTCTGTGAAAAATAATTAAAATCGGATAAAGCATGTAGGTGTTATAAGCTGAAGAAATGTTTTAAAAATCGAAAAAAAATCGTAAAATTGCGATTTTAATGAGAAATAATTTTTCGATTGCGCTCAAAAACGTGGCAGTTCTTGGTTCAGAGATTTCGAAGGCCTCCATAAAATTTCATCGCAATTGGAGTATCGGTTTAGCCGGAATCGTGCTAACAAAAAAAAAAACATTCCGGATTTTTTTTCTCCAATGTAGTGAAATAGAATCTTCGCTTCGCTCGCTACGCTCATCCAATTAAAATATTCGTGTGAAATTTGAGCGCAATCGAAAAATTATTTCTCATGAAAATCGCAATTTTATGATTTTTTTGATTTTTACAAAATTCCTTTGACTTACAACACCTACATGCCTTATCCGATTGTAGCCTAATGATTTTTTCACAGAACCTTAATTTTATGATTTAATATATTCGTGTGAAATTTGAGCACAATCGAAAAATTATTTCTCATAAAAATCGCAATTTTATGGTTGTTTTCATTTTTTTAACGGTTTTTATCGTTTTTTACAAAATTTCTTCGACTTTGTTCTGATTTTTTCACAGAACAACAGAAAATCTGCATAACACATGGCAGTTCAATGCACTATTTTTCTCATCCAACAACGCGTCTGAAAAAGCGTACCATACATAATGAAAATTTTGGCGCAGGGTGATACTAGATAGGGAAGGTAGCCTATACCGTGTAGTAGATACTGTCGATACAAGAGGCGATAAAAATGAATGGGTTATCAAAGTCCAACTCTCCCCTTCAAGTGGTTTTGCTTGTTAGTACTGGAGTAGATTTGTTTGGCGTGAGCGTTAAGACGTCCCACGCTACTGAATACGATCGTTATGACATTTTTATGGAACATTTTAAATCTCTAACCTCAAACATGCCAAATCTGAACAGACAAGTTATTTCTATTTAAAATATTTTGTTTACGATTTGATGTTTTTTATTATTTAATTTTCATCGCTCTACCGAGCAAATGCTACTCCGATAGTCGTGCAAGTTTCAAAGAACCATCGAAATCTCTAAAAGAGGTTTACCAACACCACTTATTGTACGGCCTGAACAGACGACCGTCGAAGTCAAGTTGTGTGTGTGTGTTTGTGTGCGCGGGGGAGAATGGTGGTGGTGCCGGGTAACGGGATGACCGACTCTGCCGCCACAATCCGCTTCCCGGCAAACAGATAAAATTAAAGTGAGCGGCAGCTGTATCAATGAGCTCCGTGCGCGTACAAATTTATCAATTTATCATTTACTTAGAGATTGCGACTGGTGAACCTGGAAATATCGTGCACGAAGAACGTAGTGTTGAGTGAATTATTATTATTCACTCAACGAACGTATGCAATGCCTATAGCCGTTATCTAGTTAGCCTAAAAATAAATACAGGCGATCTAAAGGATTTCCAGATTTTAGCTTCACAATTATCACACGTTTAACCAATAGCCTAGGTTTATTTAGCCTATATACCTTTTAAAGATTTTCCGTGATAATAGACGTTTCTAACGGTATAGAGAGCGAAGAAACAAATTAAAAAACCGTTAAAAAAGTGTGATTGACTCAGCTTAAATTGCCATCTATTCCGACGCTATCAAAGTAAAAATTTGATATCTTGTTATATATTCGCATTAATTGAACTATTAGATAACATCAGGCTGTAGCTTACTTGATGTCCCATTGAATGTTCAGGTTTAGCAAAATGCTATGGATGCTGACCCAGACTACACAGTTGTCGCAGAAACGAGCCCCGCTGATTTCTCTCGAAACGCTCTGTGGTGCCACGTTGTATCGGGCGGGGTCGCAGGAGGGGTGTCTCGCACGTTCACAGCACCTCTGGACAGACTTAAAGTGTTTCTACAGGCAAGTTTCGTGTTTATTATAAATCAGTCCAGGTACCGGCTCACCTAAGGGTATGTAGACTCTACTCCTAGTAATCTTACATGGGGGGGGGGTGTCTCCACGTGCACTAGCACCTCTGGACAGACTTAACAAGTGTTTCTACAGTCAAGTTTCGTGCTTGTTATTATAAATCAGTCAGGTACGGCTCACCTAAGGGGTATGTAGACTCTATCCTAGTAATCTCTACATGGAGGGGCCTTGTCACCGCACGTCACAGCCACCTCTAAACAGGGACTTAAAAGTGTTTCTACAGGCAAGTTTGCTAGTTTCGGTTTATTATAAATCAGGCAAGGTTACGCTCACCAAAAAGTGTTATGTAGGACTCTACTATAGTAATCTCGAATGGGCGGGGGTGTCACGCACGTTCACAGCACCTCTGGACAGACTTTTAAAGTGTTTTCTACAGGCAAGTTTCGTGTTTAGTATGAATCAGTCCAGGTTATACCGGCTCACCTAAGTGTATGTAGACTTCTACTCCTAGTAATTCTACATGGGATGGGTGTCTCGCACGTCTCACAGCACCTCGACAGACTAAAGTGTTTCTACAGGCAAGTTGTCGTGTTTATTATGAATCAGTCCAAGTTACCGGCTCACCTAAAGGGTTTATGTAGACTCTCCCTAGGACTTTACATGGAGGGGGTGTTTCACGCACGTTACAGCCAACTGGGGACAGAACTTAAAGTGTTCTACAGGCAAGTTCGTGTTATTATAAATCGTTCCAGGTCCGCTCACCTAAGGGTTTAGGTAGACTCTACTCCTAGTAATCTCTACATGGAGGGGTTGTCACGCACTTTCACAGGACCTCTGGGACAGACTTAAAGTGTTCTTACAGGCAAGTTTCGTGTTATTATTCATCAGTCCAGGGTACCGGCTCACCCGTTTCCACAGGGTATGTAGACTCTACTCTAGTAATCTCCTACATGGGAGGGGTTGCACACACGTTCACAGCACCTTGGACAGACTTAAGGTTTCTACAGGCACGTTTCGTGTTATTTATTATAAATCAGTCCAGGTACCGGCTCACCTAAGGGTATGTAGACTCTTACTCCTTAGTAATCTCTACATGGGAGGTGTCACGCACGTTTCACAGCACCTCTGGGACAGACTAAAGTGTTTTTTATACAGGCAAAGATTTCGTTCTTATATAAATCAGTCGAGTTACCGGCTCACTCTAGGGTATGTAGACTCTTACTACTTCGTAATCTACCTACATAGGAGCGGTGTCAAGCAGTTCACAGCACGGTAGCACCTCTGGACAGACTTAAAGTGTTTCTACAGGCAAGTTTCGTGTTTATTATAAATCAGTCCAGGTACCGGCTCACCTAAGGGTATGTAGACTCTACTACTAGTAAAGCTATACTATGGGAGGGGTGTCACGCACGTCACAGTCACCTCCTGGACAGACTTAAGTGTTCTACAGGCAAGTTCGTGTTTATTTTAAATTATTCCAGTACCCCCGGCCCCCCCAATCTCACCTACTTTTATAGTTATCTCTACGGAAAAGTAGAGTACACGGTGGGTCGCCAACACGTTGTCGGCCATTCTATTATGAGCGTTGGCTTCAAAACATACTCTATATTGGAAACTATCTGTAGGCCTAGAGAAACCTTACTTTTTCCAATTTTAACATTTATTTGCCTCTTCATGAAAGTATTCTAAATTAATCGTGAAGTGAAGTGAAACAGCTATACAAACATCAAGCTTTTCATTGGATTTACATTGTAAATTAAAAATACCAATGAATTTTAACAAAACTACTAAAGGGTCCCAAACCCCTTTATAATAATTTTGTACTAGCATAATTATACAACTTTTTCAATTTCTCGTAACTTGTATTGACAATGCAATATACTTGCTCGTTATTGTATTGCTCTCTCACCTTTAGTACGTCCATGCTATTACACTGCTATTCGTCCGCCCGTTTGTGCGTGTAGCCTATTTCACGTCTCACGAGTCACGATCTTTAGGACACGATTGACATGCGATTTTTTTCTTGACATTGCCCTTCAATGAGGACTGTATAACATATTTTGGTTATCCTTGGGTTCAAGGGGTGGAGCAAGTATTTGTAAAGGAGACGTTTCTCCGTACTCGGCACCTCCACCAAGTATATCAATGCAATTTGTACGTTCTTCTTCGACAATCTGTTGGTAAAGTATAGTTTCACTCCCTTATTTGGGTGTTCTCCCGTGCCTGTGTTTGTTAGTCTACGTGACCATACAAACTATTTAGGCCCCTACTAACTAATTGAGTTTTGGTCAAAATGCCATAAAATGTAGACACTCTTTACTTGTATTACTATAGTAATACGGTCACATTAGGCAAATCCTACTGTACATTTCAGTAAGATAGCATCGTACTGAACTGGTATAGTGGTCCCAACGAAAGAATGCAGGTGGCTCGAAATTGTTTTACCAACATAACAACTTTGTCAATTCTATTCACGCTAGCTCAGCGTGAATCTTGTACACGGATGAATTCTGTGATCTAGCACAGATAATTTTTTGGTTCGTTGGGTAAAAAATATTTCTCTTTCATACACAAGGCGACATTCCATTTGCCGCGCATTCATTCTACCCCCACCTAGGGATTAAAGGTACCAAATTTTTCCGGAAATTTTGGAAAAAAAACGTGGTTTTTTTCCGTTTTTTTTTCCGGGCACGTCGGAAAAAATAGGAAAAATTGGAAAAAATGAAAAATTGGTTTTTAAAGGTGCAATAGGATAAAAAAATTGATATGAATGTAGTAATGATTATTTTTATCAATAAGGTAGCCCAATTACATATCTCACAGTTTTAAATTTATTATTTAAAAGTAAAATGAAGGTAAATGCCTTTGTTGTTCTTGTTAGGTTAGACTAAAATTATGATTGGAATTCTCATTTCAAAGACAGTTTTGTGACCATATTGTAAAGTTATAGGGCATGCCGTGGGAGGGACTAAAGCTTAACATAGTATATCTATAAACAGGAGTCAAATTAATGCTCGCCCGAGGGTAGTGAAACTTTGCTCGCGCTAGTAAAATCTAATTACTCTAGTCCGACAGGCGAGTACTTTTTCCGAGTTCCCATTGCCGTTCAAAAAATCTCAATATTTCGCAACAATAACTTAACGAGTTTCCAGTAGTAGTGCACTACCTAGTATGAAAAATCGTTGTAAATATGCAAACAAAATAAAAAATCGCTTAATTTAGGATTATTAATATTACGGTTAAAATAGTTTCCGGTCGCTCCCTAGTCCCCCCTACACATATGTCAAACCCGGCAAATATTGTGACTTAAAACATTCACATATACCCTATTATTTGTTTTACATCATATAACCTATTTGATTGCCGACTGTAAAAATGCTCTTGGGCTAGAGGGCTTTGTTGCCATTAGCCCGAAGTGCTAGTTGCAAAAAAAGTTAATTTCGACCCCTGGCTATAAATAGTAATAATTTCAAGGATTTTGGAAAATGCTAGATGTAGTATTGCTGCCATTTTGCTGTCATTTATAAACATCAATAGTAAACACGCGTAGGCCTACGTAAACACATGAAAATAAACTAACAATAATAATCTTAATTTATAATTTACCATAAAGATGCCATTAATCTAAAATGAACTACGAGGAAGTATAAACTTTATGAAAAGTAAAGAAAATTCAATTTTTCCCAATTTTTTCCAATTTTTCCGGAAAAAAACGGGAAATATCCGTTTTTTTCCTCGACTTCAATTTTTCCGGAAAATTTCGAACCCTACCCCCACCACTACCAAGCATCTGCATTCTTTCGTTGGAGCAAGTATAGACCAATTTGATAACCGAAGCTTATATTATTTTAACTGTTATTATTGAACCTCCAGGTGTATGGTAAGCCACAGTTTGGTCTACGGGAATGTGCAGCGCTCATGTACAGCAATGGTGGCTTCTTTGGGATGTGGCGCGGCAACGCCACGAATGTCGCGAAAGTTATACCAGAGGCTTCAATCAAGTTTACAGTCTACGAGTCTACTAAACGTTACTTCTACGGAAATTGTGGATGCAGCCTTTCCATTTGGGAACGCTTCCTTGCTGGTGGATTGGCAGGTGGTGTGAGCCAATCAATCATCTACCCACTAGAGGTCAGCGTAGAAATGATTTTTATGGTATCATGGCTATATCAAAGATTACTTGAATTCGTTTATATTGTCCTCTTTGTATTTTCCTTTGCCAGTTGACCAAGGTCACCATCGCCCTCTATATCGCGTATGCAAAGCATTATGGGAGAAAAAGTGTTTGCACGCTAAATGTCTTAAAATAGTCCGCTTCGCTATTTTAGTCGCGTTGATGTATGAGCTTTTTTTGTAAGTTTTTAGTTTGCGTGGGATCTCTTTACTTTTGCAAGTGTTTTTTGAACGCATTGTAAGTGATTGTTGTTGTTGTTGTTGTTAATTGTTATTATATACCTTAAAAAAAACTCATATTTAAACCTTTATTCTATGGATTCTGGCTAACTTTTTCAACTTTTTCTTTAAAAATGCAATACATCACTATTGCCTTAATGTCCATGTAAAATATGAACGTTGTATAGCCCCGCCCGTTTGGTCAGAATCGGCCCAAATGTCACGAAAATATCGCACTAAAAATCGAAAAAAATCGTAAAAGTACGATATTCACGAGAAATATTTCTTCGATTGTAACCAAGAACGTGGCAAGTCTATAAGTTCAGAGATTTCGAAGGTCCCCTTCAATTTTCGTCAAGATCGGATATGCCGTTTGCCCGGTAGAGAGCGAACAAATAGACAAAAACAACAAATAAACATTGCAGCTAAATTTTTTGAGGGGTCAGTGAAATTGAAGTCTTCGCTTTGCTCATCCAAATATGTTTGGATGATTGAATGGGGCCTGATAGTGATATCAGACCTGTCGGCCTCTAGATACATACACACTCTTATATTAACCGAGTACTATGTTTCTTTAGGTAATCAAAGTAAGGCTAGCAGTGATGTCCGACAACAATACCCATTCCATTCGTCATCTGGTGACTCTGATGTACTCGCAAGGAGGCATACGCAACTTTTACCGCGGGTACACAGTCAATATGATGGGAGTGGTGCCTTATACTGGCATTGACCTCGCCGTCTATGAGGTAATTTATAATTATATTCACATTTATTCGTAATAGAGGACGCGGAAGTGGTTTTTACTTGGCCTTTTTTTGCTCGGTAAGTCATCTTAGATCACATTCGTCTCAAACAGCATCACATAGGTAATTAGCTTTCGCTCTTTGTAATAATAAGAATAATTTAATAATTTACAAACTATATTATGTTAGACCGACTTAATGAATAAATAAACATTATAATGTTTTTTAACATTTTTAACAGTAAACTAACGAATAATTCCAATATTAATTGTGTACCTTGCCAGCTGTTTCTGTCTATTATTCAGTAACAATGTGTTTTCCCATCGACGTATTTCTTCCTTTCTGACACTGACATAGATAATTGGTATTTTAACTTTGGCTTGAGTATGATTGTGGGACCCATAGACCACAAATGAAATAAGGATTTGTATATAGTAGTTTTAGGGCGCTTTAACAGCAAAGATTATTCGCCTCGAGATGTCAATCTCATTTCATGTGTATGGCCATGCACGCTACATTTTCACGTTGGTGATAAAACTGAAGAGTTGAGCTAATCGGTGCCAGGTGCCTGTTTCAGACTTTACGCAATTCATTTGGGAGCCACGAGCAACCAACGACAGGACTGCTCATGTCGTGTGCCACCACGTCCACAGCGTGCGGTCAATCACTCACGTACCCGATCTCCCTCATGCGCACACAGTTACAAGCACAAGGTGGGTAGCCTCTTCTATCTTGAGCTTCACGATATCGGAGCGTCAGAGATATATTATAAAAATAGGCATGTTCTTATTCTTGGTAGGAAAAAAATTAAAATAATATAAGATGAATGGACTCAGCTAGGATACCAAGAAGAGAGTTCGAACGACGACTGAGTGGGTGTATAGCGGATTAGAGTAATGACGGTGTTGAGAAAAGAGGGATGACGAAGTGGAAGCAGAAAGAGTTGGACGGAGCTCCAGTAGCAGAGGATGTGATCGAGATGAAGGGCGTGGTTGTGTTTACGAAGGTGTGTTAGCTCAAGAAATGGAGTATAGCGCGCACTGCTCAACTCGATTTAATGTTGGATGCGAAGTCAAGATATATAATAAATAAAAAGTTAATAGGCAATCGGCCTAGGTTAATTGGCAGAAACAAGAACATGTTTATTCTGAGAGTTTACTCGTTGACATTCACACCCCGGCAGTTTAATAATTGAGAATACAAGAGGTTGCCATGGGAAGGCTGTGGTTGTGGTTGAAGAAGGTAGAGTGGTTTGGGTATTGTATGGTTTTATTGAAAACATAAAAAACTGATATTACAAACTGACAATGTGTTCTTGTATTGATTTGTTCAGATTCGAATACACCCTTGATGTCGCCTCTTACATTGTTTCGCAAGATCCTTCGCGAACAGGGTGTCAGGGGTCTCTATCGCGGCATCCTTCCAAACTTCATCAAGGTACTGGACATTACATCACATGAGGTTTGTTTATTTGTCCTATCAGAGACTGGTTATGAACAGTTCGGAACTCAGCGGAAACGAGGCCTAGTACAGGAAGTTTGAGATTTAGAACGGATTAAAACATGTTTTCTGACCTTCAGAGATGAACGCCATCTGCAAAATGGACGGTTGGAGATGTCACCTAATTTAAATTGAAAACTATGTTTAGCATAAAAAGCGTGTTTTGTGTAAAATTTATGGCTAACGATGATTTAATTAGACGAGGGAGCGAAGCGATTGAGGATTTTCCATTAAAAAAATATGGCACTTCCGTGATTCTGTGGGTTGTGTGTGTGTGTGTAGATCGAAAATCAGCCAAATCGCTGAACAGATTGCGCTGAAATTTTAAACAGATATCCGGTACGAGTTTACTGAGAACTGCTAATAAAATCAGCTAGATCCATTGCGATTTAAACCTACAAGAAATAATAAATTGAAATATAGGCTGCCAATGTTTAGAAATTATTTTAACGACAATGGTTTTCATTTTGAAAAAATATTTTTTGTTTGTTATTTGCCTGGCTGTGAAATGCCGGGCCCAAGGTTTATTGAATCTGGCACGCTCGAGGTAACCTCAAATTTCGCACGGAGATTGAGTAAACCTTGCCATCTTTACACATATTTCGTACTGGCTATGTTTTCCATAGTATTGTCACAAATGATGGACTACACTGCGTTTTATGCATTTCAAATCATGTTTAATAATTTTTTAAATACAATCCATAAATTACAAAATCTTTATTGAACCCACGTCTCCCACAATACGTTTCGGCTATAAGGGCGCCTTAGCCAACTAGACTAGGGAAACGCCAAAGTCGTTAGACGAGTGAGCGAGTCATGTGTTGAGTACCCGGGAACATTGCATTTAAGTTTGATAATATTGGTAGTATAAATAATAGGGTTTTTAAGTTTAGGCCTAGTTGGTATAAGGGCGCGTCAACTTTAAGGCCATAAAGCGCCACTCTAGCCTATGATAGGCTAGGGTGGCCTAAGGTAGGGGGAAGAAAAGGAATGTTACCGGGTACTCTACACATGGCTCACTCACTCGTCTAACACGACTTTAGGCGTTTCCCTAGTTATTAAAATAACAGTTGAGTGAATCTTCAGTACCGGTACACATTTACTCCTCCTTTCCCGTCAGAACCGTTCGAACATGTTCAGTCTGTTCGAGAACATCTGTCTGGAGAGAGATGAACACCACTCGAACATTTTTTTTTTACAGCTGAACAACCATTTTCATGTTCTGACAGTTCCAAACCGTTCCGGACGGACAAATAAACAAACTTATGGTATAACGTGCACCCTGACTTTCTCACACTAATATCATATTGTGTGTTGCTCGTAGGTGGTGCCGTGCGTGTGTATCAGCTACCTGGTGTTTGAACGTACCCGTGGTATGCTCAGCTGTTCCATGACGTGACGGAGCTATTGTTGTTAGGAAAGTTATTTACCACCCTACTTTAAAAGAACAGAAGCTAGCTCAACTTGAATATCATCACAAGACTGTACCAAAATAAAGCTGAAAATTATGTGACACAATGATGGATTTAATCTGTTGTCACGTTAATTACAATAAACACAGATTATTCTCCACATAATGTACTTTTATAAGTAACATTCACTGCGTTTATCACAGACATTTAAACCGAACTGGCTGTGGGCTAAAGTTAAACCGTTTTCACTATATCGCAGTGTTTATCATTAAGTTTGTTTATTTGTCCTGTCTGAGACTGGTTATGAACTGTTCGGAACACAGTGGAAACGAGCAAGTTCAGGATTTAGAACGGATAAAAACATGTGTTTTGACCTTCAGAGATGAACGCCATCTGCAAAATGGACGGTTTGAAATGTTACCTAATTTAAATTGAAAACTATGTTTAACATAAAAAGCGTATTTTGTGTAAAGTTTTTATGGCTAACGATGATTTAATTACCAAAATAACAGTTGAGCGAATCTTCAGTACACATTTCAACGAACAAACTTTCCCCATAACCCCTTTCATCCGTGGTAATTTGTATTCCCACCGTACATTCCGCTCTGTTTTATCCACTCCTCCTTTCCCTTCAGAACCGTTCGAACATGTCCGGTCTATTCTAGAACAGGTGTCTGGAGAGAGATGAACACCACTCGAACACTATTTTTTTTTACAGGTGAACGACCATTTTCATGTTTAGATAGTTCCAAACAGTTTCCGGACGGACAAATAAACAAACCTGCAAACCACTAGTTCGAACTAACTCTTAATTCGAATTAGGCCCTAGTTGAATAGTTATAACTCGTGTGGTAGACACAGTGATTAATACTAAGTAACGGTAGATTTTTTGGGTTTGGATAAAATAAGTGTTAAAGAGCAACTGGAAAATAGACATGCTGTAATTAGAGCCTGAACTATTTCTTACATGCATGGCAGTTATAACTTAATTTTACCATAAAACAGAAAATGGGTTGATAACAGGTTTAAAAGATAAATGAATGCAGCCATATAGTTATTTGAATGTAAATCGATTTAATAACGATTAGGGAAGCTGAGACACATCGATTGATTGATTTATTCTGTAATGTCCACGAGAGTTCATTATGGAAGTCGCTTAGCTTGACTTTTTTTTACATTTGGGACCAATGAAAATCTTGTAGTTGCGTGGTTTCAAAATAAAATTTTGAGCCTGAAACATTTTAATGTTGTCTTAGCAACGAACTACATAATAAATGATAAATAGTGTTTCCAAACTGGCGTTACCCCCGGGTAAATCATGGTCAACCATGCAGCGAGATTCCATTTTAATTACCGGTCGTTGCATTCGCATTAAAGACTGATGAAAACCTTGTGGCAAAACTTTAGTCAGGATTGCCGGTCTCGACAGTATTTGAACTGGGACCTCCCGAATCAGAGTCGCACGTGTGACCTATGGGATTGACAATCGGAATGGTAAGGTTGGAGCTGTCTTTGTTGATCTTATAGGAAAGCGTTTGATTCAGTACCTTTTTTACCTTTTAATAAAACTAAAACCAGGTATAACATAAGTCCTTATTTGTTATCAATTTTAGCGGATTACTTTTTAAAATGAAAAATGTTTTATAATATTTATATATTTATACTTATAATATATAGGCCAAACCCTAAGTCTGGCCAAAAAGGGTAATACAATATAAAATTATTGTCATCAAAATGTAAAAATTGAACCCAAATAAATATTCTTAATATTCTATTTATCAACCTTGCAAAATATAGTTCAAAAGTATTCAATCTTTCTTGTGGAGTACCCCAAGGATCAATATTAGGATCCCTTTTATTTATTCTCTACAAAGATGATATATTTACTTTAATGGCTAATATTTTATATGCTGATGACTTGGTCTTTTATTTAGAAGGTGTGGATGTCGAAGATATCGTAAAACGTCTTCAAGAAGTTCTCAAGAGAATAGATGCTAGGTCTAAAACTAAGGAACTTGATTAAAACAAATTTTATGATTTTTCATAAGGCTAATGATAGAAGCATGAATTATATTTATTTGAGTTGAATTGTAATGATAAGTTAATTTCTAGAGAGTATTAATTTAAATATCTTGTAGTTTTCTTCGATTGTAATTAGACGAGGGAGAATATTATGGCACTTCCGTGATTCTCTCTCTCTCTCTGTGTGTGTGTGTGTGTGTGTGTGTGTGTGTGTGTGTGTGTGTGTTTGTTTCGCATACGTTGCGAGATCATACGGGTGAATACACAACAGAGCTCCGAGATCATTTTTCAATCCGAGATCAGACCCCCTGATCTCGTTTGTTTTTGTTGCATATCTTGACAGGTAATGCTCATACGAGTATTTATATGCAATTTTTAGCATGATCTCGTTTTGAGTGTGTATACGAATTTTTAGTTCGCGAGTGTACCCACCAGGGCTGCGCTGCAATAGCGCCTATACACACGGTTCACACACCGTACAAACATCACGCATTGTTCGAGATCATTTTCAAATTTGAATCAGCCAATCAAATGCTTTACACAGTATGGTGTTCCACGCACGATTAGAGATCATTCCGAATGGTTTTTAAATTTGAAATATTTAAGCATCCAATCAGATGCAATACACAGTAGTACAATGTTTCACACACGTTTAGAGATCATGCGGAGCCTTTTAAATTTGAAATATTTGAAGCGTCCAATCAAATGCAATACACATAATGACATTCCAGCTGCTTAAGAGATCATTCCAAATTTATGTTAATTTGGAAATAATCTACATCATTTAAATAATGTATGGATGCGTTGGTACAACGCACGCAACACAACATA
>JAMZAV010010196.1:0-22731 GCA_024449915.1 Sweltsa coloradensis
GTTTTCATTTTCCTTTATCATACTCACTTTTAAGTACTGAATACAAATTTGAGGTTCAAATTAACTTTTTTTAATCAGAAACCTCTCAAAATTAAAGATGGCGTCAAAAAAATCAGTTTGTCAATTATTAACGGATTTGATTGAATTTCGGTTTCTACACGTATATTGAGCTGCTGAGTATCATTTTGTGGTAAAAAATATGTTTTTTTTACATTTATTGGTCACATATCCTAGAAAAAGTTTGAAAAAGGACGAAACAAGATTTTGCAATGTGATTCTTTACTTGTCACTGGGAGCCAAACCTGATAAAAACACACTAGTACGTATCTAGCAAATACTAAATAATGTTAAATACGTACAAGTGTGTTTTTATCAGGTTTGGCTACCAGTGATAAGTAAATAATCACATAACAAAATCTTGTTTTGTCCTTTTTCAAACTTTTTCTAGGTTATGTGACCAATAAATGTCAAAAAACATATTTTTACCTCAAAATGATACTCAGCAGCTCAATATACGTGTAGAAACCGAAATTCAATCAAATCCGTTAATAATTGACAAACTGATTTTTTGGCCGCCATCTTTAATTTTGAGAGGTTTCTGATTAAAAAAAGTTAATTTGAATCTCAAATTTATATTCAGTACTTGAAAGTACGTGCGTAAAGTGAAAATGAATAACATAGGACCATAATTTTTAAAAGTTCGGCCATGTTTGGACGCCATCTTTGATTTGAGGGGTGCCTGGGTAAATTTTTGATTGGCTCCATTTCCTTAAATCATCAATAGGGTATGTCCGATCATCATGCCAAATTTCATGCTTTTATACTAAAATTGAAGTATTCTCCAGGTATGCCGCCTGACTATATAAGGGGAGTGGAAGTCTAGGGAATTAATTAAGTGTAATGATTATAACAAATTTTTAACATGACAAAGGCTAGAAATGTTAAACAATTTAATTATTAATGCAAATATGCGTACCTCTAAAAAATTTGATTAAGAGTCTTCACGAGACAGGCATGTACACGGCACGCTCGTAAACACTCAAATTAAGATGTACAACGCTCTGGAGAAAAATTGAAACTACATACGAGAATTCTAAAAGCACAGGACAGATATTTTTATGCAGAACAACATACAACAAACAGAATTGGTGTATGTAATAAACCCTACTATTACCATGGTTACGCATAAAGCCGACACAACGGGAACAAGAGGTTGCTCCCGTCGCGTTGACTTAACGCTTAACAATGGTGAATAGTAGGGTTTATTACTTAAAGCAATTCTGTTCTGTGTTGTATGTTCTGCGTAAAAATATCTGTGTTGTGCTTTTTAGAATTCTCGTAAGTAGTTTCAATTTTTCTCCAGTGCGTTGTACATCTTAATTTGAATGCTTACGACTACGAGCGTGCCGAGAACATGTTTGTCTCGTGAACACTTAAAGAGTAGTCGCTGAGGCTGACGCGGAGATGAGTTTAGGCGCTCAGCTTTCTGTTTTTTCCGGGTAAACGGTTTATAACACTGTTATAAAATTCCACACCAACGTTAAAAAAGAATAAAACTATGCTATCCAGTATGCATATTCCTAAATTAATTCTTTGAATTTGAATAAAAAATTGGTGATACCAAAATTTACTCCATTTTGGTCAACTTTGGGATTTTATTACAAGTGTACAGATTTTTTTACCAGAAATTTGCATACTGGATATCAACGTTAAAATCAATGTGTACACGCCGGTTAATTTGGTTTTATCATACGATAAACAGTTTGGTGGAAATTTCCAGATTGAATCCAAAACATGGATGCCAATTCTGGAAATTCCTACCAAACCGATTATCTTATAATAAAACCAAATTGACCTACGCGTTCATTGATTTAAACGTTGATATCCAGTATGCAAATTTAGTTAAAAAAATCTGTACACTTGGAATAAGTTCCCAAAGTTGACCAAAATGGCGTAAATTTTGGTGATTTCATTAATTTTTAATTCAAAATCAATTAATTAATTTAGGAATACGCGTACTGGATAGCATAGATGTATTCTTCATTAACGTCAGTGTGAAATTTGATAACTGTGTTATAAACAGTTTACCCGGGGAAAAAAACTGAAAGCTGAGCGCCTAAACTAGTCTCCGTGCCATCCTCAGCGACTCCTTAACCATTCAAAATAATTAGCGTGGCGGGATTATTAATATGGATTTACCTATATGAACAAAGATGTGTAAAAATCAATTAAGCCCAATAAGACTTTTAGTTTTACTTCATTAACGTAGGAAGAAATGTGACTGTCAATAGTGTATTGCTATCGAATAACAAATCTGCATTTAATTATTTTGGATTCAACGTCTATTAAACTGGACTCTGTATCAAAAGAAATAACTAATCGGGACATCCCTACTAAAAATATATATTTGGACAGTTACGATTAAAAGACAATTTTTTGTAGGAACTTGTGATGTGTTTTAGGGGGTTGGGGGGAGAGAGAATAGCACCAACCAACACTGGAACTGCCTCCTAAAATGAATACTTGTGAACGGTTTGTTAAGACTTTGTTAAAATTAAATATTTGGCGAGACGTGTGATGCCTAATCAAGTTTAATTTTTATACAGGCAATACCTGAAATGGATGCGAGCAGTGATGGAATAACAATCGTTAATATCGAATGGTTGTTAAAAACTGTGCTATTTTACTGACCGACGGGCGTGATTGATCGAATTAGAGAAGAAGTCAACAACAAATTATTTCTGTGAGAAACGGTGCGAAATCTTGAAAGCGCTTTGAGTGTGGGAAGCACAACACGATTCGTTTGGTAATTTATTTTAATAAAACATGCAAGTCAATAACATTTTCATCATCAATTGTCGGAATGTTACTGAATGTAATATTGGTTATCGAACGATAATATAGATTGTCATGTGCATCCTGAACAGTTTATACATTTTAGCTCAACCGGGGATTGAACCCAGGTCTTCCCCCCCTCGACTACCGAGACAGCAAGTTAATAACTCTTCGATTGTTGTGCATTATAGATCCAAGTGGTTCTACCTACCTACGCCAGTCGCTAGTGGTTTGCGAATACAAAACTTGTGACCGTAACGCTGCTCTACAGGCGGTGTCAGTGTAGGTCACCAGAACATAGTTACACGATTATCATTTAGTCTCCTTTCCGTGTCTACAATTCACATTATTCACGGCATCGTCTGTTTTCGAGTTAACCAGTAGAGATTAAATTGTTCGTTCCAATCAATGACAGCATTTTGTTCCGTTCAGCATTGAGGAAAGTTTTTATTAATGTTTCTTATTTGGTTCTTAATTCCTGCACAGCTTGCATGTGCTTCTGAAAAACACTCCTTTTTTGGTGGCAACAGATCACATTGTCTTCAGCCTAAACCGAGCTTTTTCTGTTACTAAATCAATTCTTTGACAGGTGTCTTTCATTCTGTCTTATCCAGTAGGTACTACTTCCATTTTTGTCATGTTTCCTTAGCAAATGCTGGTTTCACTTGGGCTGTAGTTGTGGCGACGGGATTTTGTTTTTTAAACGTGGCGCTCCTACTCCACTTCAGGTTAGCCATTGGTACGGAATGGTTCCTGATCTCCTTCATCACTCGTGATCCGGCCTTTTGGCAGTTACCACAGAAGCGAAAATGATGGCTCTATACTCTATAGCCACTTTTTGTAAGTAGTAAATATAAATTGATTTCACATTTTGTTTAAAAAATAAAAAATAGTGTTATTAAATTCATTACTTCTGGCTGGGTCAGCTTGGGTTTTCAAAAAGAATTCTTCCACTTCTTTCTATTCTCCCTCAATTGTCAATTGTCCATCTCTTCCACATTTTCCCAGTTCTCTACTCTTGCCTATAGAAATCCTTCCATCTCTTTCTTGGCCTCCACATTATTTTATCCATTCCCTTTTCATATATTCTCTTGGGCACAAACCCTCTCTCTTCAATCATTTGTTTGACATGCCCAAACCGTCTTCCCATCCTGTCATTCAACTTTGCTACACCCAATGGTCGTTAATAATAAATACTGACAATCTGCGAGTTGAGGGCAGTTCCATGTATTCTTGCTTGATAGCTACGCCCAGTTTCATACACATCGGATTCTTCGTGAGCGAATGAATAGCGATTTGTGATATGGGATATGTGTACCGTTCCCTTTCAATTGTGCTAGCTAATACTCTTATCAATCTCAGCAGTTGTTTACGTGCCGTGCCGCTCATATATTTCATAGGTACTCGCTGTGTTCCTTTCATTTTGTTCACACCCAGTGGCGTATCCAAGGGGGGGGAGAGGGGGGAGAAAACCCCCCCCTTTTCAAAAAAAAAGTGTACAGGAGAAAATAAAATAACTACAAATAACCATCTAACTAAAGGAGGATTTTAGTAGATACAAAGTTGGTTATTTTGATGCTTTAAAACGCACAGATTTTCACCAAAATGACCTTAAAAGAGAAAACTTTTAGATTAAAAACATGATTTTAGTAGATAAAAAGTTGGTCATTGTGATGCTTTAAAACGCACAGATTTTCACCAAAACGACCTTAAAGAAGAATTTTGTTCCGGGGGAAAGCCCCCCGGACCCCCCACTTAGCCTTCGGCACATCTATGAAAAAATTGGTTGAACCCCCCCCCTTTATGAATTCCTGGATACGCCACTGTTCACACCCAAACCCAATTAAGTGGGGATACATATTTACTTGTTCAGTACCGTACTGTCCATACAACTTAACATGGAAATCTGTGATATGTGTCTAGTGCCTTCGGTGCATTAGTCGTCATTATTCCATTGGCACTTCCATCAAACTCTTGGAAGTTTATAAAAACACGTTTAAAATTCTGTTTAAAATGTGCAATGAACTACCTGGTTGTGTAGTAAGTAGTCTTATTTTTAGTCCATCATTCCATTCAGTGTTGACCATTTGTCTTTAGTGTCTTCATTGCAATATTGGGGGTATGTCCCAAAGCTTTATTTTGCTGTAGTCGACTAGCCTAGTAGAACTAATTCAACAATGATCAACAATGGTAGTGACATTGCAATCATGCATCAGTGTAACTGCGAGTCAGCAGACTATTGTTAAACAATTGGGAATTGAGAACTGTTTCTTGATCCATTTGCTATCTTCCGTCAAAATCTTGAGTTCACAAAAGGTAGTCTCCATCCTCGGTGACAAGTTTTAGACAGCAATTATTTCTAAATTGTTCAAACTGGTGGTGCTGTAGTAACCTTAACTGACACCGCCTATACTCATGTAATATTTGTTTTCGACTTTCATACGGGAAGTAATGATGAAGTAGCACATTCAGTAACATTCTACGTAAACTACGCCGCGTTAAAGTCTGTGTGAACAATTAGTCCGGTATGGTACGTTATAAATTTAAGGATGTCAAACACTTAGTAACTCACGACTGATAAAGTCCTGACCAATAAATATTGAATTAAAAATAAATTTGTCCGTGTCGATCAATAATCAATTATACGTATTTTTAATGATCTTTCTATTGAAAAAGTAATAGTGAAAACTTAATTGGCAATGCCAATTGGTTCCTTCCGTCCAGTGGCAGCACTCGTCCCCTAAACCTCTCCTAATGCGACCTGAACTCCCTTAAAGACTCTGGAAGCTATAATATACATAAGCAAGTCAAATTCCACTCCCAGACAGTACTTTCCACCAAACCTTACCTCCCCAGATCTTGTTCTCTATACATTCTGCTGGAACTTCCATGGATGATCCGTGTGCTTCTATTAGTCCTTCCTGTAACCTATTGTGGATGCCCCTCTAACCCCTACTTCCCCTGACCGATCTATCCTGTCCACCTCCTCCTCCTTTCCAATGACCCCCACCCCCAAGTACACTAACATTGCAGGTAACACTTCCATATGCCCTCTACCAACACCCCCCACATTTTCCTCCCACCCCTACCACCCTCTTTGCTGCCCCATGGTTCACCTCCCATATAATGGATCCCATGCTGCCAACTCATATGCCATACAGGTAGGGTAGGCCTAACTCAGGGTGTCTACAAATCTCACATTAAATTCCCTGACTTTTCCAGATGGATATTCATATAATTAAGACTTCAAGGCTTAAGCCTACTGAGAATATTGCTCTAATAATAGAATTGATTTTCCCCAGAGCGTTGAGCGTCGTGATGGGCTGCGACGGAACATTAAAATAAGAGTCCATTTTTTTTTTTTTTAATAGACTTGATTTGGTGAGTTTACATAGTTATGAGGGGAAATAAGGAAATTCCAGAAATATGGACAATTTCCCTGACTTTTCTAGACTTGTAGACACCCTGATCTAACCATTGCCTCATAGCTTGATCTAAACCGCCTGCTGGCTCATAACAGAGCTTCCTTAGACTATTCCCCTTCCTAGCTAACTCTAACACCTGCTCCCTCCCCCAAACACAAATCCTCTGCCAAGATCATTCCCAAGTACTTTTTTAATAGAAATTGAATTAAGGACAATCAATTGAAATAATTGATCAATGATCGATAATTGACACTAGGGAATACGTGACTTTTTTTATATTACCTGGTTATCGAATCGTTTGTACTTATATAGACCGTTAATTGAGATCGGTATTCAAATTATTATAATCGCAAATGTGTAATGGGGTTGTCGGTGAAAAATGGATAATTTACAATTAAGCTAGAGGTAGAGACTATAAAAATAAGATTAAGTCAAAACAGCCGATACTAACAGTTGGAGTGACAGATGAGTGGGGTGGCAGAAATGAGTCTGAGATGCATCAAGGGAGTTTAAACAATAAGGAAGCTGTGCAATTACTTGTCGGAAAGATCTTGGACAGGGATATTGAGGATTAAACTAGGAAAAGAATATCGAAGAATGTCTAATGAAAAGCGCGAGGACGGAGACGATTCAAGGTGAGAATTAGAAGCAGCGGAGGAAGCGCGGTGCGGTTAGAGCATTTGTTTTAAGAATACTAAGGGACATGGGTTCCAATCCTGCATAATACATGGAGTTGTGTAATTGTTCATCATCATCCTCATCTATCGATTGCTCAGTTGCTCGCATAATATCAAACGGCACAATTATTGCACGAATACTAATGTCAAGTAGCAGAATCTATTTTATCTATAAATTTATCCATTGAATCTATGTAATTGGATGAGCGAAGCAAAGACTTCAATTTCACTGACCCCCAAAAAATTTAGCTCGGGTGTTTTTTTTTGTTTTTTTTGGTCTGTTTGTTAACTCTCTACCAGGCAAACGGCATATCCGATCTTGATGAAAATTGGAGGGGACCTTCGAAATCTCTGAACTTAGAGGTGTATTGTTTTTGTTTACAATCGAAGAAATATTTCTCACGAATATCGTACTTTTACGATTTTTTTCGATTTTTAGTGCGATATTTTCGTGACATTTGGGCCAATTCTGACCAAACGGGTGGGGCTACAACGTTCATATTATACATGGACATTAAGGTTATGGTGATGTAGAACCTTTTGAAAGAAAAAGTTGAAAAAGTTAGCCAGAATCCATAGAAATAAAGCTTTTAATATAAGTTTTTTACGGTAAATAATACCAATTGACAGGTAACAATAGAAACTTGACAACAATCACCTACAATGCGTAGGCAGCAAAACAAAGCGCAAAAGTATAAAGATATCCCACGCAAACTAAAAATTTTAAAAAGCTCATCCATCAACGCAGCGGGACTTTAGCGTTTTCCTAGTTAACTAACACCCTGCATTTTGTAATTTCAGATGAAAAGTAGCTGCTTGTGGCGCGCACCATCTAGATTCTCTTTTCAACAAAAGTACAGCTAGCACAAAACAAAATCTATTGTACTGCTTCTAGAGTCAATAACAATGTCAGTGCGGCAGCAAGCCGCGGCAGAGGAGAGACGTGGGATACTAGGGGTGTGTAGAGTCCAGTGTAGAGTGAACCAGGAGAAGTATTCATGATGAGATAATCATTTACAATACTACAACGTGGTCAAAACTAGGAACGTCAAACAGCTAAATCTATTATTGGTGCATTTGATTAGCTGACAACTACGTATACTGATCAATGATAAATAATCATTAACTAGAAATAAAGTGTTTTCAAGGTGGTGGGTAATCATAGCTTGAGTAGTTTTATAGAAACATAACTTGATTAAAAAAAGAGTGAAAATGTATCTAAATAAATAATTTCAAACATATTTTTAGCTAGGAAATCAGTCAAAAGTCAAAACGAATCTCAGTTTCGCACTGTCCATACCACTGATTGCTATATTTTCTATTAAAAATATATTTCTTTGGTTGGTTATCGCTCACTCGTCGATTGCGTCGGGGCCTACAGGGTTGGCTTGGTCGCTTTGATTTAAAGTCCCCCACTGAAAATCAGTTATATAACTGAGTGGGTAGACTCTAAATACAATTTATTTATTTATTTATTTATTTATTTATTTATTTATTAATGAATGCAAAAGATTAAGATAAATAAAAAATTAAATTATTAATTGACAAATAGTAGCAAATTTGCCATTTTATTTTCGGTTTGGTACCTATTATTCAGGGCTCGCTTTTGATCTAAAATAAATGTTTTGAGATCCCTAATTAAAACCACATAATTGAATGGCTGGATTAGATTCTGGGGAAAATAGAATTAATTAACTGACAGCTGGTAGGAGATTGGTACGGGATACTCCACTGCGTACCTAACACGACGTGAGCTAGCATGAAGAGTTTGTTCTAGATGATGCTACAGGTGGCTAAATGAACATAAACTAAATCCGCCTATACTTCCTTGTCGTTCAAGTTGACCCAACTGGCAGTAATGTTGCCGCGGAACCCAGCACCGTTATTAACGCACTGTGACCGATACAAATAGGGCTATCGTATTGTAAAGACAACAATACCTTCTGTAGCTGCCTCTGACGGAAGAGAAACGTGCAGGGTAAAAGTTCATTACATCAAGATACAAACTTGGCTAGATTTATAGATTAATAGACAAATTTTGTTACCTGGCATCTGTATTTGTGCAATTGTAGTACGGTACTGTATGTGTGGTGTTGACATTATTCTAAACTAAAACTCGCTAGGACTATAGAAGTACGTAACAACATGAAAGACTAAATTGTGAACATCGTAGTAGGAAATGGATACTTTACATGGACGCTATAGGTAGGTGAAGACAATATAACATGGAGATTTTAAAACTCAAATTTTGTCTATTAATTCCCAAAATTCTCGTGATTTAGTAAAAAAAAAAAGAAGAATTTTGACATTTTGATTTTTTTAGAATGGCAAAGATGTGCAAGATAGGTAGCACGAAGATCAGGACAGAACTGAGAGAAGAGAGTTTAAACTAAAACCTGCAAACATAAAGACTGCTGTGCGTAACTAAAAAGCTCCGTTCCTACTCAATACTAAAGATAGGCACTCTTCTTCAGAAGTAGAGTAGAGATACTGAATTGCAGCATTGCCAGAATAATCAAAAGGGACGAATTTCAACAATTTAAGTTAAAAATTGACAACATTTTTTTTACTTATTTCAGCATGTCAAATATTACTCATAAATAATAATTTTAACCTTTGTTCTACCAGAGCAGCATTCAACATGGGTGGTTGCATTTATGTGTCGATTAGTCTTTTCAAGCCAAAGTGTGTTTTAAAATAAGTTTTCAGCAAGTTTTTACTTTACCGGTACTGTTACCCAGGTGCATAAACAACGGTTTTATTTTACAATGATTTTTGTTTTTCAAACTAGAGATTTAATCTTTCATGTGTAGATAGCCGTTTGCGACTTGTGGACTGTATATTAGCCTCGCGTGAAACAAGTCTGTCTGGAATGCGGGAGATGCGTGGTTCGATTCCCGGTTGGGGCGGACTTTTTTAATTTCTGAATTACAATTACACCTACGGGAGTGTTTCCCGACTAAACAAGTCGAGAAATAAACCCTCGCTCATACCTGCGTAAAGGTAATGACATTATAATTAATGTTTGGTGGTCAGTTTAAAGGCAGCAGATATTCGTTGCAGTACTGTTCCATCCATTCAGATGTATAATGCAACTACAATTCAGAGCTTAAGATGTACCCGTCCTGACGGTCTAGTGGTTAAGACACCTGTCTGGAATGCGGGAGATCCGTGGTTCGATTCCCGGTTGGGGCGGACTTTTTTAATTTCTGAATTGTATTAAATAATATCAGTTACACCTACGGGAGTGTTTCCCGACTAAACAAATTGAGAAAGTTTATGCTCATTTGAGGCTGGCTTTCGATACACCTACTAGAGTTTAATTTATAATTGTTTAAATGCATGTTTGTTAACACCTTTTGCCCAATAAATAATAAATAAAATTAATAAATTAATTTGTATTTTAAGTCACCCACTCAGTCACACAACTGATTTTCAGTGGGGGACATTAAATTGAAAACAGAACAAGCCAACCCTGTAGGCGAGACACCATCGACAAGCGAACAATGACCAACTAGAGACTGGCATATTTAAGTAGGAAATACTGATCAATCAAGCTGGACACGGTTCCAACCGCGGACAGCACCAGAATCAGCAAGGTTAATTTGGAACAACCATAGAATTTACTAGGAAAACGCTCAGTTGGACGCGTTGTTGAGCGAGCACCGGTACGTGCAACACGACCAGAGTACGACATTCCCATAATGTTACATACCAATAAGTCTCTAAGGTCTTGACCGATTTAGCTGAAAATTTGTAAAATAGGAGAGAATGGATAAAATCCACCGCCATCTAGAGGACCTTGACATCATTTCTTTGGGAAAACTATTTTACTCTTGATTTCTTCTAGGTGGCAGTACATAGTGACCAGAATTCTTGTGCGACTTTTCGTTGCCATGGTAACGTTACTTTTGTTAAAATGTAATTTCTATCTACACTACTTATCGGATCAAAATAAAATTAACATATTCGTGACCGGACGGACATTCTAAATGATTTGGCTACCTCAGATTTTGTCGCCGTTTAGTTTTTAAACAAAACTTTAGATAAACTTTAATGTAACTTTATAACTTTTTGAACGATTTTGCCACAAAACTAATGGCATTCAATCGGGAACGAAACTTGCGGATGGTCAAAATTTCAACTCGATCCGAGCCTCCGTTTGACCGCTATCATGAGCCAAAAAAGCTGTGCGACTTTCCGTTGCCATGGTAACGGGACTTTGTTATAATGTAATTTCCATCTACACTACTTATCGGATCCAAATAAAAATAACATATTCGTGATCGGACGGACATTCTAAATGATTTGGCCACCTCAGATTTTGTCGCCGTTAAGTTTGAAAAAAAAACTTTCGATTAACTTTAATGTAACTTTTTAACTTTTTGAACGATTTTGCCACAAAACTATACAGCAACCCGCCTAGGTGGTATGTACATGTGTGCAAAATTTCAGGTCGATCAGAGAAACGGTGCGACCTGTATCGAAGCAGTAACAGAAAAAAAAAAAAAAAAAAAAAACAGACATTCGAGCCATAAGAGTCAAGTGGAGACGCTTGCTACGCTTGCTCAATTATGTGCCTTGTTGCTAGGGCGGCTCCAAAGTCACCGTTCACACATTCCTAAGCCAAGAACTGATTGGAAGTCCAGAGGAAGTTAAAAAACTTCTGCCTATAGCGGGAATCAAACCCTGGACCTTCTGCATTGGAAGCAGAGCCTCAACCATAAGACCAACGAGCCACACCAATAATATTGTGCAGTGTTTTTATTTGTCTTTAAAATGTTGATAAATATCAAATTTTGGTGTTATTACGCAAATAAAACTTATTTCAGAGTTTGGCAGTAATTCAATTTTGGCATTTCCTGGTATTGGCTAGATCGAGACTAGGTAATTCATGCTCATTTTGAAAAATAAAATAATTTGCACATATTTAGGTTTTAACGTCATTTGCAAATTACATACCACTTTGCACCACAAAACGGAAAGAGTCTTCGGAAAGAAAATTTACAAAAAGTCTTTGTTTGGCCTGGAAAGACTTGAGATAAAAACTTGTTAATCCACCACACACTAATGACCATCCAGACCATCAGGCCCGTATTAACCATTAGGCTAACTAGGCTGTAGCCTAGGGGCGCACTGAGAGCGCCCTCAGAGAGCTCCGCGCAACAAAGACGAAAGTTGCCTTGTCTCCTAAATGTTATTGTAACATAGGCCTAAATGAATTTTAAAAAGTAGTTGGTATTCCTATGCCAACCTCTTAATTTGTCAGGGTATCAATAGGATGCCAGCCGCTCTCAACTCGGGAACAGAACTTTATGTTAGTTTTCTTTGAAACTGATGACTAAATAGGAATTTGGGTCTTCGACAAAGCATATTTTTCTATAGAATTTGTCACTCTCAATAAATTTATGACAGGAACCTCACCCATCGGCGCCCCCCCCCCCCCACGATCAGCACACTGACCTGCAGCATTCATCCCTTCTTTCAAACCACCAAGCCTTGTTCACATGTTTTAAGTTTGAGTAAACATAATTCTTACAACAGTTAAAATGAATGTTGTTCAGGAGTACTTTTTAACTCAAAGTGTATAGAAGTCTTAACTAAAATAACTAGTTGATTTCTTAGGGGAAAGAGGACATAGCTCAAGGGCCAGGTCAAGACATCACTCAGTTCGTATTTACACTTTCGGCCAAACAGTCGTGTCAGTTCTGTGCGCAGCAACCACATTTATTAAAATATTAAAATGGTTATTCCTAAACGGAGCGAGTGCTAAGTTCTTTTTTTACACTTTCGGGTTAACGCTCTGCAAACAAATTAATTTGTTCTCATACATTAATAGTATTATTGTGTTTAAACCTTTACAGTACCGTACTAATTAAAGTGATTAAGTGTTTATTATGATTTTATGTTTGAATATTATAATTCTTATTCGCAAACGGAGTGAGTGATAACAGTGAAACAACATGGAACATATAAAAAAGTTAAGTGGTGCTCAAAATAGAAAACTTCAAAACAAAAAGGCAGTGCGCGAAGCAATATTATTAGAATCCATTCCTAAAATTAGCAGCTTCAGTTAATTTTTTACCCAAAAATCCTCCACAAATACAGTAAGTGTAGAAAATACAATTGCAAATAATACTATAGGGAAACGCCAAAGTCGTTGTTAAACGAGAGAGTGAGCCATGTGTTGAGTACCCGATTACATTACTTTTCTTCCCCCTACCTTAGGCCCACCTAGCCTATCATAGGCTAGAGAGGCGCATTATGACCTTACAGTTGACGCGCCCGTCCTAAACTAAAACTTTAAAAAACTATTATTTATACGAATATAATTATCAAACTTAAATGCAAATGTTCCCGGGTACTCACCACATGACTCGCTCACTCGTCTAACTACGACTTTGGCATTTCCCTAGTCTAGTTGGCTAAGGCGCCCTTGTAGCCGAAATGTGAAAGAAGTGGGTTCAATCCCCTGGTCGGGAAAGTTAAGTTCACCTCGCAAACATCAGCTAGAAAGAGCGGAGTATCTTACTCCCCGAAACTAGAGGCGAGCTCTGGCAATCGTCGTCGGGGACAATTGTCCTCTTCCCTTGACGACCCCCCGGCGACGATGACAATGACACAACGAACGATGACAAAGACGATGACGACCGCGACGTGAGAAAACCCCCTTCCTCCCCTTACCCGTGGCTGGTTCTGACCGGCATGGGACCCTCCCCCCCCCCCCTTAGGCTAGAGTGGTGCATTATGACCTAACGGTTGACGCGTCCTTAATCCAAATAAACCAAAATGTTTTGAAATGCATATAACGCAGTGTAGTCCATCATCTGTGGCAATAGGGCCTACTATGGTAAACATAGCCAGTACAAAATACGTGAAAATATTGCAAGGTTTACTCAATCTACGAGCGGAATTTGGGGGTACCTTGACGTGCAACATTCGACAGACCTTGCATGGGCACGGCATTTCACGGCCAGGCGAATAACAAACAAAAAATATCTTTTCAAAATCTAAAACATTGTCGTTAAAATAATTTCTAAACATTGGAAGTCTATTTTTCAGTTTATTATTTCTTGTAGGTTTAAATCGCAATGAATCTTGCTGATTTTGTTAGCAGTTCTCAATAAACTCGTACCGGATGTCTGTTTAAAATTTCAGCGCAATCTATTCAGCGATTCGGCTGATTTTCAACGTACACGCACGCACGCAGAAAAACAATAAGGGCCGTTTAAGTCGAATGGAGATCACTCTGTTTTCTACGCTCACTCGTTCAATTAGTCGTCACCATTGCAGTAAGTTCAAAAATATTAAGCATTTTTATTTTTTGTGAAGAATGTGAGAGGTGGGGGGGAGGGGGGGGGGGTACAGATTGGGTCATCACAAAAATACTGTTATATAAAGGTAGGTAAGTAGGGACAATACAGGGGGCGCTTAAAATATTATAGCCTAGGGGCGCCAAATGCTTTAATCCGGCCCTGTCCAAACTCACCGTTTACAATAACCGATTGGAAGTTGAAATCAGAAGTTAAAAAACTTCTGCCTAGAGCGGGAATTGAACCCTGGACCTTCTGCATTGGAAGCAGAGCCTCACCCATAAGACCAACGAGCCACACCATTAATATTGTGCAGTGTTTTTATTTGTCTTTAAAATGTTGATAATCAATTTCGTTGTTATTACGCAAATAAAACTTATTTTTGAGTTTGGCAGTAATACAATTTTGGCATTTCCTGGTATTGGCTAGATCGAGACTAGATAATTCATGTTCATTTTGAAAAATAAAATATGTATTTGCACATATTTAGGTTTTTGAATTACATACCACTTTGTACCACGAAACGGAAAGAGTCTTCGGAAAGAAAATTTACAAAATGCCTTCGTTTGGCCTGGAAAGACTAAGGTAAAAACTTGTTTATTCACCACACACTAACGACCATCCATGTTGAATGGTATTCTCGGTAAAGCTGAAGTAAAACTTCATGCTAGCGAGGTTATATTTGCCACTGCCCACCCAGAATATATTTGGTTAGGGTTTTGTCATGTTTATTTATTTAACATTGACTTGTTCAGTTATAGAAAAGAGAGGGACTATGTACAAAGTAGGAGAGGAGTACTGATCATAATGTGTAGGCAAATTGTCGAGGGAAAAGTGCTGTGACTTTACGGGGGGGGGCTTTCGTGGATGTTGAGAGAGATGAAGACCCGAGGATGATGGGGGGGGGGGTAATGAATAGTCTGGAGGAGAGGGAGGTGATGAGTAGGATACTGTTCACCTCACATCAGAGGTGCAGTAGGAGGGGGAGGGTGATGATGATTTATGTTGCTTAATGACGTTAACGTCTCTATTAACCCGAGGTAAGTCTCTCACACGTTAGTTACATTAGCACTTTGACCGCATAAACTTTTGTTGGCAAAACTACTAGGTTGACTAAATTGACTACGATTGTAATATAATTGGATGAGCGTAGCAAGCGAAGCGAAGATTCCATTTCACTACACTAGGGAAAAAAATCCTTTTTTTTTTTTTTCTGTATTTTTGTGTGTTTGTCAGCACGATTCCGGCTAAACCGATACCCCATTTGCGATGAAATTTTATGGAGGCCTTCGAAATCTCTGAACTTAGAACTGCCACATTTTTTAGCGCAATCAAAAAATTATTTTTCATGAAAACAGAAATTTTGTGTTTTTTTTCTTTTTTTAAACAATTTTTTGACTTATAACACCTACATGTTTTATCCTATTTTA
Source organism: Sweltsa coloradensis (assembly GCA_024449915.1). NCBI lineage: Eukaryota > Metazoa > Arthropoda > Insecta > Plecoptera > Chloroperlidae > Sweltsa > Sweltsa coloradensis. The sequence goes on from JAMZAV010010196.1 coordinate 15,681, forward strand.
ATAATTTTTTCACAGAACCTTAATTTTATGAATTAAGATATCCGTGTGAAATTTGAGCGCAATCGAACAATTATTTCTTATGAAAATCGCAATTTTTCTTTTTTTAAAAATTAGTACGATTAACTAAAAAAATTTAAAATTTAAGTTTATTTCTTATTTAATTTAATTTAATTTAAAAAAATCTTGAACTAAGTAATAATTTTTTTCACAGAACAGAAAATCCGCATAACACATGGCAGCTCAATGTATCCTAGTTAATTTACAATGCTTGTTACAGCTTACAAGGAAATAGTGAGTCTGACAATGATAGGGTGATACCAGACATTGATATTTTCTAGATTTACTGCTATAATGCCGTATCGTGCAAGACATTGGAAGATTACATACAAAATATAACGTGTTATGAAACACCATGAAGTTGAAACTTGCAAAAAGTTAGTGCTACACTGTACATTGCTGAATAAAACATGTTTTATAAAAAGACAATTTAAATGTATTCCAAGGTTCAAAGTCGCACCCGCGTTCTAAATGACCGGGCATTTAGAAAGGTCAACGGTTTTTTGGTGAATTTAGACATTTTGATTTGTGGAACAGATTCACTTCACAAAGATATTTTAAGAAGGTAGATGAAGATAGAATACTTGCAAATGAGTAATGTAAAGTTGCCAGCTGTTTTATAAAAAACGTGTGGGAGAAAGCAGAATGGGCTTGTATGGTGGTTAATGAGGGGAGGGGACAAGGTGGAGGGGAATGTACTAGGGATACCGGAAGTGGGGGGGATAAGTCTTGGATGTGAGAGTACAGTAGCAATACCGGAGAAGTCTGGGTCAGGTCTGAGGTTTCGTAGTCAGGTGGACGAGTGATCGTAGGGTTTCAATAGGTGAGATGGCACCGAGGAATGGATGGTGAAGATTTTGCTTAACGTCTCATATTAAGTTAATTAGTTAATTAGTTTACTGAGCTAGGAATAGTACAATTTAAAAGTAAAATTGAAGCAATGATAATGAATCGAAGAACAAAGAAGAATTGATTTTTACTATTTATTTGTGGGGCATTGTCTCAGTGTTTATGTAATGTTAATTTATCTTCATATGTTCTTATTTATGATTTTGCTGTTCTATTTGTTTGTTCATTATTGCTTTGATTTTGATGTATTCAATGTATTTTCAATTGATATTTTTCTGCCTAGATTGTCTGGTTGCCGCCCACTGGTGGAACTTGCAACTTGAGTTAGGTGTCCTGTATCATTGCTGTGATCAGTTTTTGACTTGAACAATTTTAAATAATTATATATCTGATATGATATAATTATATATTAGAGTCAAGATCTTTTGTACTAAATTGTTATCAAGATTTGAACACAAGAATGATGGTTGAACACAAGAATGAAGAATCGCGTTCGGTGGTTTCTTCCGCAAAAGATCGATTACTCCCTGATTTGCTGTTCCTGATTTTTGGCAAACCTCATATTCGTTTGAGTGGGATCGTCTAATAAATCAGTTTTTTTTCTTTTTCTTTTCTTTCTTTTTTAATGTTTTTCTTCTTCTTCTTTTTTCTTTCTTTCTTTCTTTCTTTCTTTTTTTTCCTTTCCTTTTTTCTTTTCTTTTTTCTTTTCTTTTCTTTTTGTTTTCTTTTTTGTTTTCTTTTCTTTCCCCACCCTCTTTTTTTTTTATATATTCGATTCATTCATAAATTGCATTTAATATCCTTTTTATTTGTTATCAAATTTGTTGAGTATTTAATGCATTGTTGTAATATTACGATTTCAAATATATTTTACTTAAATGTAGTTCATTGTTGTGTCTGCATCTATATAATTAGATTTATTTAGTTGTCCTCCTTTGTAAATCAGTTCTTATAACTGAATAGGATAGACGTTAAATAAATAAACTAGGAAAACGCTAAAGTCCCGCCGCGTTGATGGATGAGCTTTTTAAAGTTTTTAGTTTGTGTGGGATACTTTACTTTTGCAAGTGCTTTGTTTTGTTGCCTACGCATTGTAGGCGATTGTTGTCAAGTTTCTATTGTTTCTTGTCAATTGGTATTAGTTACAGTAAAAAACTTATATTAAAAGCTTTATTTCTATGGAATCCGGCTAACTTTTTCAACTTTTTCTTTCAAAAGGTACTATATCACCATAACCTTAATGTACATGTATAATATCGTGGGCTGACCGCCAAAACTCACTAACTCCAGAATTGACGAAAATGAACCAGTATATACATTTTCTTCAGAAAAAATCGCTCTTTCTGCTGCAACAACTCTCTAACTCCTAAAGGGAACAACGTGAATTTTGACTTAGCAAAAATTAATAAAGTGTCATTTCTTTAATTATTAGAAGCTTTGTTTTAAATTTTTTTTTAAATAATTGTATTTAAATTATGGTACAACACAATTATTTTAAATCATAAATTACATGTTTCTAAGTTAAATCATGTTCAAATCACTGATTTTATACTGAACCTAAAAACTTCAAACTCATTTATCTCAGATCTTGAAAAAAGGAGGTAATGAGTTTTCACGATCAGCTCACGATATGAACGTTGTAGCCCCACCCGTTTGGTCAGAATTGACCCAAATGGCACGAAAATATCGCACAAAAAATCAAAAAAACTTATATTAAAAGCTTTATTTCTATAGATTCTGGCTAACTTTTTCAACTTTTTCTTTCAAAATGTACTACATCACCATAACCTTAATGCCCATGTATAATATGAACGTTGTAGCCCCACCCGTTTGGTCAGAATTGACCCAAATGGCACGAAAATATCGCACAAAAAATCGAAAAAAAATCGTAAAAGTACGATATTCATGAGAAATATTTCTTCGATTGTACCCAAAAACGTGGCAAGTCGTAAGTTCAGATAAGGGGTGCAGGGTGGAGGTGTTGGAACATAGGGGATGATTGATTCGGCAGTAAGATTTTTAAGGGATGTTTAGGAAATCCTTCACTGAGCGATAGGTGCATTTATAATTAAACTATATAGTAATTCATTTCACTCGTAGTTCTAAATGTCGAGGCTTAAAACTTTGCTTGGTACAGTACAAACTACGCACAGAACAAAACAAAATAAATTATGGTCATTATTAGAGTTTGCTAAATTTTGTGACTGAAATACCCTTGTTTACAATTTGAAGATGATTAAGATTTTTGTAGCTTAACGTCTCTATTATGTATTGCAATTTTGATATTCGAGACATCGAGTGGTGATAGACGAGCGTGAAGGACAATGACATACCCGTGCATAAGGCACAAGTTTTTTTATTGGATGCCGGATTCGAACCCACGTGTCATACACTACAGGCCTCCGCTCAGATCGTATGAGCCACTGTGGACGGCTGAGCGTAGCAGGAAGGTGCAACTAAGGGAAGAGATAGAAAATAAAGCCTGGATGGACAGAAAGAAGTGGAGACGCACCTAGGGTGCAGAGCCTGGCTAACAAGCACTACTAGTCGAGCTCAAGCTACTGGTGACCTATTCGTGTTGAAACCGTGTGTTCATTTCATCCATAGAATCCAGCTATCGTTGAAGATGAACAATTACACAAGATCCATTTCTAATGCCAACAACAAAGAGTGTTGTATAGGGAACCCAACAGATAACCTGATTGCCGACTGCACGATTCTTGTAGAGATAATATAAATAGATTACACAACACGAAAAACATCAAAACTGTTTCGTGTAGTTTCGTTATATGTTTCTATCCATCTCTACAAGAACTCTGCAGTCACCAACCAGGTGAGCTGTTGGGTTCCCTATACAAAACCTTTCTTTGTAAGCAAAAACCGAGCCGTTCAGCCACGCCAATCAAAAATCCGTTCCTAGCGAGGTTCAAACCAATTAAGATCTGTACTCAGGTCTACCTGCTACTTCGGTCTGCAGATTGTTTTAAAAGTATCTTGTAACTTAACATATCAATTCATGGCTTTAAAATTTATACAGTGGACCCTTTTTTTGTACCAACCCTGAATGAATAACTTTATTAAATTTACTATGTGATTCAAAAACCATTGATGAAGTTTATTTTTCTATCATATTTGGCATCTGTTCTAGTTGGCATAAAAAGAGGTTTACTGTAGAGTAGGCCCCTAGATAATTCTGAAATCAGCTTACCGTAGCGATCTGCTTGGACGCTGCTCGTGCGGACCAGCCTAGGAACAGACTTCAGTCTTGCGGTGGGCGGAGAAGACTGGAGATGAACAAGCTTCGTCCATTGACCAGCATCGTACACCAGCTAGAAAGAAGAAGACATCTAATTAACAACTTTTATACATTTATCCAACTGCTTAGGCCTACTATGATTGCTACTTTTAAATTATGAAACCAAATTATTTTGTAAATCTCTTAATCTGACATGTGATGTGAAAGGTAGAACAAATAGTTGTTAAAACTTCAACACTAAATTAAACTTTATAGCTCTTGCCTCTTAAAATGTTAACATTCCAGCCAACTTAAGAAAATAATAACTGTCTAGAATCCCATTGAAATCAGTGAGTTGAGGTCTTGGGTTTTAATTTTTAACACTATAAGGTTTAAGCAAGCACAGCTGATATCTTTTATCTCTACCTTACACTAACACTGCAACTTAAATTAAATTTAGGGTAAACCTGTAGTAGAGCGGACGTGGGTATGGCTAATACTCCACCTACAAAACCTTTAACGTCGCTATTTTAATTATGAAGGACTTTCAACGGAAAAGTACTTTCGCGTTTAGAAGGTAGGCCTACTTTAGATTTAAAACAGCGACGTTAAAGGTTTTGTAGGTGTAGTATTAGCTGCTATAATACCCACGTCCGCTCTACTACAGGTTTACCAAATTTAGGAATAGAACCAACAGTGTGTGGAATCATTTCAAAATAAACAATATAATAATACTATAGGAGCAAATAAAATAGGGTTGCTGTTTTATAATCACAATAGGCCTATATCGATCAATACGAATGTGAAAAACTCGTCCACTGCGAGATCTACAACACGTGTAAGGCGCGAAGTCCGAAGCGCAATGCATCACCCATGCCCGGCTGCAGTGTAGGCATTTGCATGGCGTGCGAGTGTTGCCAGGCGGCTGCACTCCCGGGCCAATTGCTAAACCTCTCCCGTGTCTCAGCCGATATTGTAGTACATTGCTCAAAGTCAAGTACTTTATCGAGATGCATTCCTCCCCACTCCGTGCCAACTCGGTAGCGCAGTGTTAGGATAATTAAGCGAGCGTTTCCATTTGACTCTGCCGGAAAAAATAGTCACTGGTTTTGTTTGTTTTTTGTTTTTTTTGTTTGTATGTCTCGCCATAACGTTCGAACGGAGGCTCGGATCGAGTTGAAATTTTGACCATCCGCAAGCTTCTTTCCCGATTGAATGCCATTAGTTTTGTGGCAAAATCGTTCAAAAAGTTAAAAAGTTACATTAAAGCTAATCGAAAGTTTTTTTTTCAAACTAAACGGCGACAAAATCTGAGGTGGCCAAATCATTTAGAATGTCCGTCCGGTCACGAATATGTTAATTTTATTTTGATCCGATAAGTAGTGTAGATGGAAATTACATTATAACAAAAGTAACGTTACCATGGCAACGAAAAGTCGCACGAGGTTCGCACTATGCACTGCCACCTAGAAGTAATCAAAATACTATCGAGGAAGCAGTGTATGATTTGTTACCAAATAGTTAAAATAGTTTTCCCAAAGAAATGATGTCAAGGTCCTCTAGATGGCGGTGGATTGTATCCGCAAAGTAAAGGTTTACCCAAATAGGCCTACCTTGCCAATAATAAATAACATTGGAAACATACAACACATCACAATATTGGAAAAAATTGCAATGTGGGTCTAGCTATAGCACGTGCTCGCTTATCAACTAAAAATACTGAAAATCAGTTATATAACTGAGTGGGTAGACTAAATAAAAATTTATTTTTTTATTTTATTTATAACGCGTCCAGCTGAGCGTTTCCTAGTATTATCTTATCAGTTCTCTCAGACAAATTACGTGTCGTGTACTACGTGCTCGTTGGTCTTGTGGTTAGCGTATCTGCTTCCAATGCAGAAGGTCCAGGGTTCGATTCCCGTCAAAGTCAGAAGTTTTTTAACTTCTGATTTGGACTTAAGTCCATCAGTTCGTGTCTTAGGAGTTTGTAAACGGTGACTTTGGAGCCGTCCTTGCAACGAAGCACATAATAAATTCAGAGTTGTTCTGAATCGGCCTTGTTGATTCTGGCGTTGATTCGCGGGTGTTCGCACTGTCCATACCACTGATTGCTATATTTCCTACTAAAAAAATATCGATCTGTGGTTGGTTATCGCTCACTCGTCGATTGTGTCGGGGCCTACAGGGTATAGGCTCAGTCGCTTTGATTTACTGTCCCCACTTAAAAACAGTTATATAACTGAGTGTGTAGACTCTAAATACAATTTATTTATTATTTATTTATTTATTTAAAGAAATGTCAAATATTATTCATCTCGTCACGTAATAAATATCGGAGCATTAAATACGTGGCAACTGATATCTAGTAAATGAATGATTAAACTAGGAAACGCTCAGTTGGACGCGTTGATAAGCGAGCATGTGCTATAGCTAGACCCACATTGCACATTTTTTAAAATTTTAAAATTTGCGACGTTCGCGTCCACGGGGCCATGTTTCCAATATTATTTATTATTGGCAAGGTATATGGGTAAACCCGTGGGTAAACCTTTACTTTGTGGATAAAATCCACCGCCATCTAGAGGACCTTGACATCATTTCTTTGGGAAAACTATTTTAACTCTTTGGTAATAAATAATGCACTGCTTCCTCAATAGTATTTTGATTACTTCTAGGTGGCAGTGCATAGTGACCAGAATTCTCGTGCGGCTTTTCATTGCCATGGTAACGTTAATTTTGTTATTTTGTAATTTCCATCTACAGTCTACACTACTTATCGGATCAAAATAAAATTAACATATTCGTGACCGGACGGACATTCTAAATGATTTGGCCACCTCAGATTTTGTCGCAGTTTAGTTTTAAAAAAAAACTTTCGATTAACTTAAATTTAACTATTTAACTTTTTGA
>JAMZAV010010197.1:0-20445 GCA_024449915.1 Sweltsa coloradensis
CAGAAAATGTCTCACGTTCCCGAAGCCGAAGAAAAACTTATTCGTTTTGAGGATCACGTCGTTCGGTTACGGGGGGCCTCTCCCAGCATGGCCCTTCAATTTCAGGCGCGAGCCAATGATTTAGAGAGGTTCGGGGTCGCGGCCCGGGAGTCTGCTCGGGAGAGGGAGAGGTGGGCCAGGGTGTTGCTAGAACGCCAGGAGAGGGGGGGTGGCATTCTGGCGAACCGTACTTCGCCAGGAGCGGGCCGAGCTGCGGACCCAGCGTGGGGCGATTCTGGTCGGCCTGGACGCCGTCCAGACCCAGTTGGGGGCCCTAGGGGAGCGGGTCGCCCTCCCTGAGGTTGCCGAGGAGCTTTACGCCCTTCAGGCCAGGGTGCAGATCCTGGCGGAAGGGCTGGTTAGCTCCTGCCGGCCAGGCGACGCGCCCGCTCCAGTGGGGGTGGGGCCACGTGCGGCGTCCCCGCGCGCGAGCGTTTCGGGGGGCGGAGGCAGTTCTGTCTCCACCGTACCCTTCCCTGGCCCAGGTCCTTCCAGGACCCCCGAGGGCCCTTCTTCCACCGAAGTCCACGCGAGTCCGATATATTTCGCGCCTACGCCTACTGCTTCCGAACATCTTAGTGACAGTCAACGCCTCGGACCCCCTCGTTCCCCCTCGTCTGAAGGCTCTACACGTGGCGACGGTGGAAGGTCCGTCGCTTCCCCCTTCAGGGCCTACGAGCGTGGCGAGGGGTCCGTTGCCCATTCTTCCGAAGAGGACTGCGTCCTCCTCCCTGCGGCCGGTCGAAAACCAATCGAGGTCATCAACCTGACCGCAGCTGGGGAGGACATGGAGTTTGGAGGAGAACCAGGCCCTGCATCCCGGTGGAGGCTCGTCAGCGCGTCCTTCGGGATGCGCCTCGAAGAGGACGAGGAGGGGTAGGGAGGTGCTCAGCAAGGAGGGGCAGAAGGGAGGTCGGCCCGGGCGGGAGGTAAGTGGGCTTGTTCTTTTTGTCCTCTTCTTGTGTGTGTTTTATGCATTTACAACAATTCCAAGCGTCGTCGGGGACTAGCTTGTACTTGAGGCTCCGTCGCGCTTGCGGCCATGGTGGCAAGATTCCTAACTAGTGACATATCCTTAAGAAACGGGGGCCGTCTTACTTGGAATTATACGTACAGACCCATTATCAACAGTAATAAGAGTAAAACTATCATACCGCCTACCAATATCCATATTATTACCCATTGTATAGTATGTGACTGGAGGTTAGCTCCTTCCTTCACGTCTGAAGTTAATTTAGTGAGTGAATTCTTTAATTGTGTTATTGTTCTGGTCGGCCTGGACGCCATCCAGACATCCTTGCTGAGCACCTCCCTACCCCTCCTCGTCCTCTTCGAGGCGCATCCAGATACATTATTGTTGCCAATTCCCCCTACTGTTGCTGGGACCCTCTTTAGTTCACACTAATTGCTCCCCCTCGTCCCACTATCCTAGAGGGGGGGGGGGGGGGGGCTAAGTGCGTTTGAATTATTCAGTTCTTCTATAAGTTCTATTAAAAAACAGGTGTGACAATTTTCTCTGTTTTGACAGGAATTGTGTAATAATTTTATCGTGAGAAAAATAGTGTGGTTTACTATTCCCTGTGGGGGTAGGGTACTTTCTCTTTGGTGTACTGGGAAGTTATCCGAGATGCACTCTTCGTATTAAGGTGTTGGCTCTCTTAAGATGATGTCCTCTTCCTCCAGGAACTCTTCTATATCGTCTACTATTTCCTCTTTTATAATATCCACCTCTTCCTCTACCTCTTCTATGTATATTATCCCTTCCTGATTTATATATTCCGTCCTTGCGCTCGTCGTCGTTGTCGACGACGCCGGCGGCGGCGGTTGGGTCGTGAGGTCGAGCGCCTGGCAAGGCACTTGTAGGACGTGGAGGGCAAGACTCTCCCACTCCATGCCGTAGAGTGGATTCAATAGGGTGTCTAACCTTTTGGTGAGGTCGGCTCTCTGTCTCAAGGCCGCCAGCCTAATATCCTCTGCTGGCCACCCCTGCCCGTTCTCTTGGCTATGAATCTCTGACCACGCCTGATAAGGCTCCTCTCCATGCTCCCAACCATATGGGTCTGAGGTAATATATTCTTGTTTGGGATAACAACCTTTCGTTGGGTCTGAGGTGATATATTCCTGGTTGTGATAACACCTTCCAGTTGGGAGTGCGGCTGTTTTGGCCCAGTTCTCCATTCTTGTGAGCTACATGTAATATGTTTATGATTATTATTTGTTTACCACTTAAATGTGTACCTACTTAAAACCCTATGTATTCATTTGTTTAATTATTATATTTAATTTTATTTTATTTTAATTACCCCTTCTTATCTCATGACTTTGGTCCTGTTAGTGCGGGTAAGTTGGCATGCGCACTTTATTACGTTAAGGTTCCCATGTATGACAATACTAGTAGCTACTGCTTTGTTTTATTTTACTATATATATATATTTTTTTTTTTTTAGTTTATTTTCCCTCTTTTTTTTTTCATTCCATCTATAACAAGTCCCCTTTGCTATTCACAATACCAAGATGTTGCGCCCTTACTCTAGCTCGTAGCACAATTTCATACCTTGATTTTATATAATTTTGTCCTTGCTGTGTATATGTATAAACCTATACACGGGCAATGGCGTGAGCAATCCCATGCCAAAGCATCAAAATAAAATAGAGCATTCTGTGTTTTGCGACAATGGTTTGTCCCTCATAGGGACGGCATGCTATTTCAAATAGCATCCTTCCCCCAAAAATTTCAATACTTGTTTTCCTTCCGATTCGGGTTTTAACCACGCATTACACATAACTCCCCCTAAACGTTAATAATTAGAGAAATATTGAGTCCCCCTTTTTTTTTGTAAAAGAATGTATTATTTAATACGATATTTTTAAGACCACTATAACTTCCTGTCCTTACTCATGGGAGCCAAGTAACATTCGACTTGAGTAATGGTTTAAATCGTAGTCTTCAAAATGTTATTTATTATAAATTGTGTTTATTTTCGGGGTATGACGAGATTACTTGTTCGTTATAGAATTAATTTAAACTATCTTTAGAACTTGTTATTCCTTCCAAACGTTATGACTATTTCAAATAGTAATGTAGGAAGCAAGTAGCATGAATCGTATCGTAATTTGTTCTATATAAAATACTTTATTATTACTAGATTATCATCATTTGTTCATATAATATCCTTGGCTAAAATTATTTATAAAAATGCTCCCCTTCTTTTTCTGTCAAATCAATTTGTTTTAAATTAACTGTTTTTCTTTCTTCTCTATTACATTATAAAATTATCTTCATCACAAACGTAATTTTGTTACATCCATATGTAATTTCTATTACGTGCTATATTAACTAGTGTTAACCAAGTAACCAAGTATACAATCAATCTTCGTTACATTCGCATTTTACTTTACTTCATCGGTATAATATTTAAAGGATACTTTCTGTCACACAACTTCTAATTGTCATATGTTTTGTTTTTTTTTAAATTTTATCTATTTATTTATTCATTTTTTTTCCCTAAAAACAAATTATTTATTACTTTTTTTTTCGCAATTACTATTCAAGCACGTTAAGTGCCTGCGACTTTCACAGTTTATTTCCTCCCACTTCTACATATTGCACTTTTATTCATTTTAATCTTTCCTTTATATTTAATGTTCTCCTCTACACTACTTGTTCATACCTTTTTTCCTATAGTAAATATTCTATAAATATTTGTAATTTTTATATTTTTTTTCGATCTTATTTTATTTTTTTCCAATTTTAAATTTACTTTCTAAATCGTGACCCCTTACTATGGGACGGGTCCCTTACTACGTAGAGAATAAGGATGCTCAATGGGGGCTTCCACCATTTGCGGCCTTGGCCTTAACAAGGGGGAAGCTACTACTTCGTCCTTCGTCCTTCATAAAAAACTGGGACTCTTTTATCCAGATTTTCAATTGCTTTTTCATCTGCTGAGTCCGAATCTTCCTGGTCACTATCGTAATTAGCTCGGGTGTCCTGTTCGACCCCATGGCAAAGCTTTAGCCTATTTGCATGCATCACCTGAGATTTTTTTCCCAATATTTCAGTAATCTTAAAGTTAACCGGAGATTTTTGTTCTGTTATGCGGAATGGTCCAAACCACCTAGGATAGAACTTTCGTTTAAGCCGGGGAGGTACTGCCATTGTTTTAAGGAGAACCCTGTCTCCTACCTTAAACTCTACAGGTCTTGACTTTTTGTCGTAGTAAGTAGTTTGTCTGGTCGTGGCTATTTCTAAATTTTCTCGGGCTGCCTCAAATGCCTTCTGTAACCTCAGCATCACCTCCTCACTATAGTCATTACCGTCCGCAAAATAATGTTGTTTCTGAGGTGCTAAAATGTCATCGAACGGCAATTGTATGTCGCGACCATGGTTTAGGAAGAAAGGTGATTCGAGCGTGGCACTATGCACTGTGGATCTATATGCTAGCAACACGAAGGGTACCCAATCGTCCCAGTCTAGTTGGTCTGGGGAGATGAAGTGCGAGATCATTGTACAAAACGTAGCGTGTGATCGTTCAACTATGCCATTCGTGGCGGGGTGGAAGGACGTAATCTGGATTTTCTTTGTGCCCAGTAATTTATATATGTCCTTCATGAGCTTAGAAAGAAAGTTGGTCCCCCTGTCGGTTAAAATGCGATCTGGCACCCCAGTCCTTGCTATGATTTGCGTCACAAAGATCTTCGCTACTGTGGTGGATTTCTGGTCTGGTATAGGGAACGCCTCTGGGTATTTTGTGAAAGCATCTTGGAATGTTAATAGATACTTATTCCCATTATACGAAGATATAAGAGGGCCTACGATATCCATCTGGACGAGCTGGTTGGGTTTTGTTAATCTCTCAAACCTCTGAAGGGGAGCTACTTTTCGACGGGTCAAAGTTTTATGTATCTGACACGACTGGCAATTTTTGCAGTGTTCTTTAACGTTCTTGTACATCCCCTCCCAGAAAAACCTTTCCTTGATGAGACTGTATGTGCGTAGGACGCCCTGGTGGGAAGCAAAAGGGAGATCGTGGAAGTTTGTAAGAATCTTCCTTATCATAGTCGCAGGGGCCATCAGTCGGTCCTCTCTATAATTCCCTCCCCTTTGTTTGTATAAGATACCTTCATCACCTAAGAAATAGATTTCTTTAGTCTCTAAATTATTATTGTTTATATCCTCTATTATTTTTATCAGAAGGGGGTCCCGTTTTTGTTGAGACTTTATATATGCCCTATCACAGTAAGGTTCGAGTGTGTCTTCTGAGTTAGCTATTAAAAACACAGGGATTCTTGACAAACAATCCGCGTTTGTGTTTGCCCTCCCAGGTTTAAATATTACCTCGAAGTCATATTCCGCGAGAATGAGCCCCCACCTGGTTAGCCTAGAGGATGGGTTTTTGTGGTTAAGCAGAAATTTTTGTGGGCGATGGTCGGTAACTACAGTAAATTTTGTACCGAACAAATAGCAACAAAACTTTTGAACTGAATATACTATTGCCAAAAGTTCTCGTTCGATCACAGAGTAATTCCTTTCTGGCTTGTTAAGCTGCCTACTTAAGTAGGCTATTGGGTGTTCCCCATCAGGGAATGCCTGGGAAAGTAGGCTTCCTATTGCATCTCCAGAGGCGTCTGCAGTAACTATAAATCTAAGACTGAAGTCTGGGAATCGTGAGACAGGTCCTGTGCATAAGGCATTTCTTAAGATTTCGAAACTTTGTTGGGCTTCGGGGTTCCATTCAAAGGGTTGCCCTTTTGTTGTTAACCGAGTGAGGCTCTTGCTTTTGTCTGAAAAGTCCAAAATGAATCGGCGATAATAAGATACCAGGCCGAGGAAGGCGCGTACGTCTCTTGACACACTTAGGGACTGGGTAATTTTTAATAGCCTCTATTTTGTCCTCATTTGGCTTTATACCCTGCTCGGACACAGTGTGTCCTAGGAATTTTACTTCCCTCTGTAATAAGGTACATTTCTGTGGTTTAAGGGTAACATTGGCCTTACGAAGGCACCGGAACACCATTGCTAGTTTTTCAATATGTTCCCGAGCAGTTTTTGAAAAGACGATTATGTCGTCCATAAATACAAGACAGGTGTCCTTAGGCAGGCCTCTTAACACCGTCGCCATTAGCCTGGAGAATGTGCTAGGGGCATTACAAAGACCAAAATGCAAACGTTTGAATTGGTAGAGGCCCCAGGGCGATGAAAAACTAGTCTTTTCCTTGATCAGATTCTTTCACCGATACTTGATAGAACCCGTATGCCAAATCTAACGTAGAAAACAGGGTTGACCCGCCCAAAAGGTCCAAAGTCTCTTGGATGTTTGGAAGAGGATATACATCCCGACAAGTTATGGCATTTAAGGCACGATAATCTATACAAATCCTTAATTTAGAACAGTCCTCACAACTGGGTTTAGAAACTATCACCATTGGTGCTGACCATGGTGAGTTGGAATGAGCTATAATATTATCATCTAACATTTCTTGCAATTGTTTCTCTATTTGGTCCTTTTGTGAGAAGGGAACTCGATAGGGGGCCTTGCGTATGGGTGGGGCGTCCCCAGTATTGATCTCATGCTCCACTATGTCAACACACCCTAGTTGTTGGTTAGCAGTATAAAATACATCTTGGAACTCCCAGAGCATGTCCATCAGCTCCTGCTTAATGTCTGGGTTTAAGTGGTCTAAGTGAAAATATTCCTCAAAGGGCTTATCTGATCCTAGGGTATTGTTGGCCGTAAACCCTTGATAGGTCATAACGTCCTCGATCTTCCCAGGTATATCATATGCTTCCCCAAGAACCATATTAGTGGAGAGCCTAACACTATTCTCTGTTGTATTAACTTGCCTTATTGGGACCCTGTCAAGTTTATTGTAGCTAAAAATTATGTTAGCAATACACACTCCCTGTACCCCGGTCTTGCATGATTTTAACATGGCTGAGCCAATATCTAATCTGCACTTGCTTCTGCCATGGCAAAAGGCTTTTGAATTGGGAGGCAGAGTGATAGCCCGGTGCAAAAGAATTTCGTCTATAGCCCCGTCATCGTTTATTTGTGAAGTCAGTGTCTCATTTAAAGTTTCCTTTTGTACAATATTGTCCTTGGTCTCTAGGGGACTGCTACCCTGTATTGATCCATTCCCCGCCTGTCCAGCTTCACCCTCATCCCACTGGTCCTTCTGCATGCTGCCCTTGCATTGTCCGATCCTAATCACACTGGCATTACCACTAGGCCGAGTTAATTTATGATTAGTTCTGCTAACGATTTTCAAGGCTTTAGAGGCTGTATTTCTAGCTTTTACTCTACTACCCGTCCTCTTGGTTGACTTAACACGTTTTGTTGGAGCGTCGGGCGTTATCTCCACTGCTGGTCTTTTCACCCCTACAGCTAGTTTGTTACCTGGTAAAAAGTCCAATTTTGTTAAACCTAACTTGGCCTTGGTTGGGTTTTTCTTGAGAACAGTTTTATTATCACCTTGGCCTGCTTTGGTTCTTACTTGGTGACCTTTTTGTCCCTTCCTTTCTTTTTGGGGCTTAGACGAGGTGTGGGAGGGCTGACCTGGCTTAGTCATCCAATCTATAGCTATACTGGGTTCCACCGAATTCCCCAGTCTATCAACACTTGTCCCTTGGACACTAAGAATTTCCTTACTACCTGCTTCCATATTTCTGCAAGGGCCCTTGCTTCCTTTTTCATTTTGATCCCTATTCCCGGCGACCTCTGCGCCTAAATTCACACCTAATTCCATGGCTCCTATCTGTCCTAAGCCACCACACTTATTGATCTCCCCATCCCTATGGGGACCGTGGGCGCACGGCGTGGCGCCCACCAACCTGGCTCCAGTAGCCTCGCCCTCGTGTAGGGCCTCTAGTATTGATCGTATCCCTTTTGGTGGGGGACTCACACCTGGATACCACTGTATTCCAACCACGGTTTCTATGTTCCCCAGCTTAATTGAGTGCTCACACTCTCTGTTTGCTTCTTCAAAAAACTCTTGGCCTCCCTTAAGACCTGGTTCCTCACTTATTGCCCCTGGGTTAGACTCTATATTTTCATCTATAACTTCCTCTTTTATCTGGGCCTGCTCGAGGCACATCCCTAGGGCGTCACCTAAGGCGCTTGGACTTAAGCCTTCCCTGTCTAGGTACCTCCTGCACAACTCTCTCGTCGAAGGTTCACCAAGGGCCACTAGGGCTCCCTCCCCATTCTCACTGGAGGGCTCAGTCTCACAGTTGGCTAAATACTGTTCTAGTTCTTCATACCCTAACCCAACTCCCTGCCAGTCACTTTCACTTTCTATTCGAGATTGGTCCGGTGCTTTATCACTCCCTAGGACCCCCACAGATGTGGTCCTCACTTATTGGCGTGATTTCTAATGGCAACTCTAGTCCGCCTATTCTGATCATGCTAATGCTAAATAGTAAATCTATGCCGTAATCACACAGGAAGTCCAGCCCAAGAAGGCCGTCCCCCGGCAATGGTAAATCGTCCTGACTTACTAGGCATTCGTAACAAAATTTCCTACCTCCTAGCTCGAACGCCACAACAGATGAGCCCCACAAGTGAGTAAGAGCCTATATCATGCACCTGAGTAATTTGTCTGAACAAGATCCTCTAACTCCTGAATAAAGGCGGCCGCTTCTTTTACCATTAACCTGTACAAAGTGGCCTCTGCCACAAGGTGGGGAATAGCTTTTGCTAAAACTTCTCTGTATCTACACCGTCCGGGTGATTCCATGTACAGAAATAGTAGCTCTAGAAGTTATCATTTAATTTATTTTTACTAGGAAAACGCTTAAGTCCCGCCGCGTTGTTGGATGAGCGTAATTGGTGCATTGAGCTGCCATGTGTTATGCGGATTTACTGTTGTTCTGTGAAAAAATCATTACTAAGTTGAAGATATTTTTAAAATTTAATTTAATTTAATAAAAAATTTAATTTAATTTAATAAAAAATTAACTTAAATTTTAATTTTTTTTAATGATTCGTAATTTTAAAAAAGGAAAAAATCGTAATATTGAAATTTTCATAAGAAATAATTATTCGATTGCGCACAAATTTTACACGAATATATTAATTCATAATATTAAGGTTCTGTAAAAAAATCATTACAATCGGATAAAGCATGTAGGTGTTATAAGCTGGAGAAATTTTAAAAATTGAAAAAAGTCGTAAAATTGCTATTTTCGTAAAAAATATTTTTTTGGTAACGCTCAAATTTTACACGAATATATCAATTCATAAAATTAAGGTTCTGTGAAAAAATTATTACAATCGGACAAAGCATGTAGGTGTAATAAGTCGAAGAAATTTTTAAAAAAAATCGAAAAAAATCGTAAAATTGCGATTTTCATGAGAAATTTTTTTTCGATTGTGCTCAAAAACGTGGCAGTTCTAAGTTCAGAGATTTCGAAGACCTCCATAAAATTTCATCGCAATCGGAGTATCGGTTTAGCCGGAATCGTGCTAACAAACAGACAAAAATACAAAAAAAAAGAAAAAGAAAAAAAAAAACATTCCGGATTTTTTTCTCCAGTGTAGTGAAATGGAATCTTCGCTTCGCTCGCTACGCTCGCTACGCTCATCCAATTATTCTAAAAATCTATTTCCCTCTGGCCCCAGCAGTCTAGTATCGCCTGATATTGTTGCATGGCTTTTGCAAACAAGTCGTGCCTACTTGTTTCTTTTTCTAAACGGTGGATTTTCCTAAGGGCCTCTTCTAGTTGTACGATGCACATCTGAGTCTCGTGTATAACCCCAACATAATTCTCCTGATCGTCATAGAATATAAAAGTTTCCTCGACTTCGTCTAGCAACTCTATTTTCTCACGGAGGGCCACCAAATGGTGAAGTAAAGGGTACAAAGACCCTACCATACCCGTGAAGCTCAAGCTGAAATCGAGTGCTTGTTTTTACTATTGTAGGCGAATAAAATGTCGTGATAAATTTTAAGAATACTAGAATACGGATGAATGACTCCGGAATTCCGGAATTCTGCAAAACACTCTTTTAAAATCCGACGAACTTCTACTTGTGCTTCCTGGTTTTCTTTTATGCACGATTCAATTAAGTTGTGTTTTGTTGCGGCTTGAATTATTACGTAATTAAAATCTAGACCAAATCGGAGGCTGGAGATTTCGATCAACTTTGAGTCCCAATCGAAAGGTGTGGACATAATAACCAGAGCGCTAAGGGCTTGAGTATCTAAGATCTCTTCTTGCCTTTATTTCCCAACCCCTTTTCCCCTCAGTAGGGCCTATCTATAAATTAATCTATCAGGTTTTGATTTTTTTTTATTTTTTTTTTAACAATTATCTATCTCTTCTTCAAAGTAAAGAAAGGCTAAATGAGGCACATAGCGATCCTGACCAGGTAGTGTTCTCAGTCTCGCTAGTATGCCTTGAATTTTAAATGATGTTGCTGCTAGCAATTCTACACACAATTAAACGTGCACAGAGTTAGTTTTTGGCAAAAATACATCTAATTTGGTAATAAAAGTTTCCCGATTACAAATGACCATTATGGAAAGCAAAATCATTATTATTAAAATTAATATAATATTAAACATCCTACAGCACAGATCAGTTTTTCGAACAATCCCACTTCTGACACCACTGTTGGAAAACGGATCTTTGTAGGATAGGAGTCCTCGAGCGGACGACACCCTCGGGCGTAAACTACTCGCCTTGGGTGGACTTAACACCTAAGGTGTTATTTTTCTACCCTCTCGGACGTAAAGGCAGGGATCCTCGAGTGGACGGCACCCTCGGGCGATTGCTCGCCTTGGGTGGACTTAACACCTAGGGTGTTATTTTCTACACTCTCGGATTTTCTAACTAAGGGCGTAGGGAAGAACCACGGTCTTGGGAAAGGTCAGGGGGTGTCAGATAGCAAAGAATTCCCCTAAAAACCAAAACAACTGATGTTTTCGCTACAAAAGCATCTAATTTATTATCTCTATTATACGATATATACAACTTTTAATCTAGGGAACAGAAAGCGTCTGTTTAATACATTTTTATGTTTTTATATTGTTTAATACCTTTTTCTCTTTATGAGGTTTTTATTTGCTTTGATTATTTATTATAAATCGTTAGTTACAAATTCTAAACATTAATTATATATCCTAAACATCAAGTATAAAACCTAAATATCAAGTATAAATCCTAAATCCATTTATCCCAAGTGTCTAAACGTCCATAGAAAAAACACTTTGCTCCTTATTTCTAACGTTCACTTATTGAAATTCTTCAAAGATGCGGGCAGTACACCTTGTACCCGAATCACAGACGTCTTAAGTGGCGCAACACCTTAATATCCTTAATCAAAAAGTCCCTTCCCCTAAGAATTCTTAAGCATAACACCTATGAAATGATCAAGTTGCCGGGACAATTCCGGTCTGTCAGCTTGTAATCCTATACGTGGTTTGTTTTCAAAGCAAAGGTTGGAAAGTGTAAAAAACCTGTTAAAATCCTAATCCTCTTGTAAAACCTTAAAAGGCCGAAAGATGGCCTGAACGAACAATGGGATTTAACCAAGAGCTATTTTTAAAGTTAAGAAATAGACAATAGAGAACTCACCAATGAAATTGTCTGGAAGAGCAGTATCTTTTCTTAATTCTAATTAACACTTTAAAACTAGTTTTCTCGCTCTTGCAAAACAGGGCGAGACCTAACTTGGAACAAACTGGCTCGGCTCTGCACCTTAAGAGTTTAGTGCAATTAAGATGGCTCGAAGCTTGCTGTCCTGGAACGCCTGCGGACGAGAGACGACTTATGCCCCCGGGCAGCGTCTTTTATACTCGTCGCCATCTTGGCGCTGCCTAGCCTTTTTTTAATTGGTTCTTTGCCCCACCTTTCTGATTGGCTAGTTGCCTTACCTTTTTCTGGCTGGTTTGCCCTGGTCTTCCCTCCAGGACAATTTCCGGAGGAAAAGCCACTGCGTCCAGTCAGTAGGTGTAAAAAGACCCAAACCGCCCATAGGGGGCGGGGGCTGGGGTTCGTGGGTGTAGGTCTGTTCCTTTGCCCATGCTCAGAGAGTCAGTTCTGGGTCTGTTCCGGAGTGAGGGGTACGGGCGGGAATGTCTGGAAGTTCGGGGAAGGTGTGTCCGTTTAAAGGAGGCCAAGGGGAGTGGGAAGTGTGTGATGCAGGTACTGTCACGGTATTGATCGGGTCCCTGCACTGATCTCTGAGACCCCCTGTAACCTTGACCCTTCATTTTTCACCTTTAGGCGGAAGGTGAGGAGGTGGGGTATCTGCAATGCAGATATTACCAAAGTATTGATTAGAATGCAAGGCAAGGAGGTGGGGTACCTGCAATGCAGATTTAGGGCCCTGTCCTAACCTTGAACCTTTCTAAGAATGATACAGCTCTCCGTTCATTTCCGTCTCATAACAGTTGAGAACCCTCTTAAAGTTTGCCCCAGCCTGTTGACTCCCCACCCCCACGCTTATAGGGCGTGAGCCCCACTTATGTTGAGAAACCTCTTATAGTTCCCCCAATCTTCTGGCCCCCCTCGCTTAGGGTGGGACCCAGATCTTAAAAGTCGGTCATCAGAAGGAGTGGCAATAACCACGTCTTCTACAGTTGATTTCCAGTTTCTACATGGTGTTGTAAAGGAGCTTGCGATTATAAATGCTTGAACGTACAATGCTTGGCATTGGGTGTTTATTGGGAAAACGCATGTTCTTAATCCCCCGGTTGGCTGTATGGCACCCTACCCTACCAGTCATACACTACTTGAGAGACACAATGAAACATTATCTAGAGATGTGAAAAAAGACCTTATTGAATATACAAGACCCTTCAAGACTGTTTACTGCATGGGCGAGGGAGCCTGCAAATATTTATCAAAACATATTGGACATCAAGTCCTCGACCTTGACTTGTTAGACGTTTCTTTCCTTGATGTATTTCAAAGGCACCTCGCCGAATAGGCTTAGTGCTCGGTAACTTAAGAACTTATTGACCTTTTAGTGTGGGGGGGGAAGTTCACGCAGCCCCCCCCCCCCCCACATCAGCACTAAATCTCAAACTCTCTGATTATTTAGTGCTAGGGTCTGGCATTTAGTGCCCAAAGTACTAGGAAAACGCTCAGTTGGACGCGTTGTTGAGCGAGCACCGGTACGTGCAACACGACCCGAGTACGACATGCCCAGAATGTTACATACAAATAAGTCTTTTAGGTCTTGACCAATTAAGCTGAAAATTTGTAAAATAGGAGAGAATGGATAAAATCCACCGCCATCTAGAGGACCTTGACATCATTTCTTTGGGAAAACTATTTTACTCTTGATTTCTTCTAGGTGGCAGTACATAGTGACCAGAATTCTTGTGCGACTTTTCGTTGCCATGGTAACGTTACTTTTGTTAAAATGTAATTTCTATCTACACTACTTATCGGATCAAAATAAAATTAACATATTCGTGACCGGACGGACATTCTAAATGATTTGGCTACCTCAGATTTTGTCGCCGTTTAGTTTTAAAAAAAAACTTTAGATAAACTTTAATGTAACTTTATAACTTTTTAAACGATTTTGCCACAAAACTAATGGCATTCAATCGGGAACGAAACTTGCGGATGGTCAAAATTTCAACTCGATCCGAGCCTCCGTTTGACCGCTATCATGAGCCAAAAAAGCTGTGCGACTTTCCGTTGCCATGGTAACGGGACTTTGTTATAATGTAATTTCCATCTACACTACTTATCGGATCAAAATAAAAATAACATATTTGTGATCGGACGGACATTCTAAATGATTTGGCCACCTCAGATTTTGTCGCCATTTAGTTTGAAAAAAAACTTTCGATTAACTTTAATGTAACTTTTTAACTTTTTGAACGATTTTGCCACAAAACTATACAGCAACCCGCCTAGGTGGTATGTACATGTGTGCAAAATTTCAGGTCGATCAGAGAAACAGTGCGACCTGTATCGAAGCAGTAACAGAAAAAAAAAAAAAACAGACATTCGAGCCATAAGAGTCAAGTGGAGACGCTCGCTTCGCTCGCTCAATTTAGACTTAGTGCTCGGTAACTTAAGAACTTATTGACCTTTTAGTGTGGGGGGGGGCAAGTTCACGCAGCCGCCCCCCCCCCCCACATTAGCACTAAATCTCAAACTCTCAGATTATTTAGTGCTAGGGTCTGGGATTTAGTGCCCAAAGTATTAGACTTAGTGCTCGGTTACTTAAGAACTTATTGACCTTTTAGTGTGGGGGGGAGCCAAGTTCACGCAGCCCCCCCCCCCCCCCCCAAAGGCGCACTAAATCTGCATTTCACACAATATTTAGTCCGCATTTTATGCTTTAAGAAATGCTAAGACATATAATTAGTGCGTCTTTACTTTTGGCGCTAATGACATATTAGTCTGGGGGGGGATGGGCTGCATTTTTCACAATATTAAGAGGGTTCACCACCCTGTTGACAGTTAGTAAATAGCGGTTTTCTCGGCCAAAAAGCATCCTATGTATATACAATTTTGCAAACTTGTCAATAAAGCATACATGGACGTTCTTACAGTCATAGATTTTCATAATTTTGACTTGATCAGCCAGAAAAAAATCACGAATATAGTCAATTTTGGACTTTTTAACAAAATTGAAATCCGTGAAATCTAATTTTTTCTTTATAAATTATTTCAAAACAAATTTTAGGAATGTGTTACTATAGAAACCTTTATTTCCACTTTCTTGAGATATGTTCAAAATTTCTAACAACTGTGATGTCATTCAGCCGAGCAAACAGAAAATTGCCTAAAACGCAGGTGGTGAACGCTCTTAAGTGCACATTTAGTGAATGCTTGCTAATACTCAAAATACGTCACAATATTTGTATAGAAAATAAAAATCAATAAATAGCAATAATAATAATTAATTTCAAGAGTGAATAATGTATTTTTTAATGTACTCTGCTTCTTATAATGAAAGATTATATGAGCAAATTGGTTAGGGCACACGACAAATACCCACTCACTCAATCACTCTCTCACTCACTCACTCACTCACCTACTCACTCCCCCACCCACTCACTTCCCCACCCACTCATTCACTCACTCACTCATTCACTCATTAACTACCCAAGTAGTCATTCATGCACACGTTCTTGTACCCCAGTAAGGGATGAAGTCCTCTGATTGGGTGGCGGCCATTATTGCTATAGGTTATAAAAGACACGAGCCAGACTATATGGCACTCACTCTCGTTTTCAGGTTGTGCTTCAGCTCTTGAGCTTACGTGCGTGCGTGTTCAGCGTTGTGACAATTTAAATTGAAGTGTTCACCGATGGCACCTTACAAACCTATGTGAGTATTAAACATATTTTATTTAAACCCACTCACCACTCACTCACTCACTCACTCACTCACTCACTCACTCACTCACTCACTCACTCACTCACTCACTCACTCACTCACTCACTCACTCACTCACTTACTCATTAACTACCCAAGTAGTCATTCATGCACACGTTCTTGTACCCCAGTAAGGGATGAAGTCCTCTGATAGGGTGGCGGCCATTATTGCTATAGGTTATAAAAGACACGAGCCAGACTATATGGCACTCACTCTCGTTTTCAGGTTGTGCTTCAGCTCTTGAGTTTACGTGCGTGTGTGTTCAGCGTTGTGACAATTTAAATTGAAGTGTTCACCGATGGCGCCCTACAAACCTATGCGAGTATTAAACATATTTTATTTTATCAGTGGTTTTATGCGTGGGTGTTTGTAAACATATTGTAATCAACGCGTAAAAAATAAATAAATGTATTTACAAAATTAATTTTGAATGTGGTAAACGTTTTAGTTTAAAAACAAAGCGCGTTGATGTATTCACGTAGCGGTCCTAACAAGTGTTTTTTTTATTAGTGTGGAGAGTTTAACGTCAGGCGATAAGGTGGAGGAGGAGGTGCCGTCAATCACCCACTCTGCGAGCTTGGCTACGTCGGCGTAAGAATATTCTAATTCATAGCCTTGTTTCATTTTAGTTAGCGCCGCCGGCATTATTTTATTATTATCTTACATTTTTGACAGAATTATAAGCGCCTTGCTGGATGCCGACGGTAGCCTGATGGATGGGCTCTGGGATAGTGGCGAGAGCTACCTCGACGTTCTCGAGGATGACGAGGGGGCATTGGCTTCATCGACCCAATTACCCGGGACGCGCCCCCAAGGAAAAACCTACACGTAAATATAATTGAAAAAATGAATCGTATGTACACTGTACAGGACCATCTGCACATGCGCAATTGCTAATTACCTTAAATATACTGTTTTCTTAGCGAGGACATGGTAGCATCGCTAGGCAGTGCGGTCGGGATCGACGCGGCGATTTCTCTGGCGAGGATATTTTCGCAGACTGCTCGGAGGAGGAGGAGGAGGAGGAGGCAGAGGCTGACGCACCACTGCCGCCCTGTGCTCCGCAGTAAGTTGAATTATAATATGACTTGGCGCGGGTTCCTACATTACTAAGCTAAAAATAGTCCAATCAATTCCTGCATCATTGCATAAAATCATTAGCGTTTCGATGACGTGCGTTGCGTCTTTCAGAATCTGGAGGCCTTTCGAGATCAGCCAGAGGGGTCCTGCCGCCTCCACCTCCGGCGCCGCTTCCGCCGAGCCCCGCCCTGTTGCTTTCGCCTACGGCACCACTTCCGACGTCCCCGACGCTTTCGCCGACCCCGAGCCACGTCCCGGCGCTTTGTCCTGACGCTCCCGCCACCCCCGCCGCCCCCGTCGCCGGCCCCGTCTCTGCACTCGCTAGCCCCCGACTGACGGCCCTACACGCCCCCGACTGTCTTGACTCGACTTTTATCGACAACGACACTGCAGATTGGGTAGAGTGGTTACACGAAATGCACATCTTTTTTTGCCCAACCTGCATTTATTTTAAAATTTCGGGTCTCGCTCAGCAGCCACTCACCCGGCGCTGGTGGTTCAAGCCCACCCCCAGACAGAAAGCGGGGGCGTACTGAGACTGCCCCGCCGCAGTGCAGAAGCTTTTAGTGCCACCCCAAAGTCCCGCGAACCCACACCACGCCTGTCAGGGGACCGAGCTTTCAAAGGCAGCGTCTAGGCGAGCAGCACCCCATACCCACGCCGGCACTGGCGAGCGGTAAGTTTTTACAAATTCAAATTTAAAAAATTTAATTACAATTAAAATTTCAAAATTTTGTTACGATGCTGCAGTGGTGCATGCCCGCGAGCGTGTGTTGTGTTTGAGTGAGAGAGAGAGAGAGAGAGGAGAGTTTTGTGGAGCAAAAACTCTTATATGCTGCATTTTCCAGATTGACACGAGCCGCGCCCCGTGCGACATGCTTTGGAGTGTGGGGGCTGTTGTAACTGCGGGCGCCCGCTGCAGGGATGCACAGCTGTACCCTGACGAGGGATGCGGGAACGACGACGCCGACTCCGACCAGGACGACGAATTATCCCTCCCTGTCCGGATTCGGCTAATGTTCCGATGAACGACCCAACAACAACAAACCCCACCCCGACGGTAATCCAAACACATCATATTATGTGGAGACCAACAGCCCTCACTAGCCGTGGGGGTGGGGGTCGACCATCGGGACCTTAGAGGGGGGCTGAGTAGTGGGTCCGGTAGTGCTGGTGGGGGTGCTAGTGACGACCTCATTTCTACCCCACCCCCTCCCTCACAACCCGGGGCCATTAAAATGGGGGTTTACAGTTATACGAGAGGGAAAAAAAAGTATTCCCCCGCTTTAAAAAAAATGTTTAAGGAATTGGTTTTCAAAAATAGTTGTAGTGCCCGAGAATGCAAACCTGAGCGATTCTACGAGGGTGTATTCGAGCGCCAGGCAGCGCACGTGCGTGAGAATATGCCCGATCACCACAGGGTCTGTTTACAAATTAGTAGCTCGATCTGTCGAGAGAAGCCTATAATTCTAATTACCGCCGCGGTAAACCAACTTACTGGTGAGGTCATCGCGAGAAAGTGTTTCTCGGTGGTACAAAGTTACGCTGATTTTCTAATCAGTGGAGCTTTATCAGCAACTTTCTGCTATACACATACCCCATTGGTAAGGTAGAAAAGACTGAGTCATTAGAATCTTTTATAGCGAGATCGCATTCATTCGTACGTATAAATAATGTTGGAGATAATTTCTGCCTTGCTCGCGCACTTGTAGCGGGCAAAGCTACAGTGGATGGAGTCCACGCATACTTCAAGAAAGCAGCTTACGTTGAAGCCCAAACCAGAGAGCGGCGGGCCGAGGCTCTGTGTCTCAGTGCCGAGGTCGATCTTACTCATGGCGGCGGGCTTCAGGCACTTGCGTAGTTTTTAAGATTACCTCGCACGTTATACTATCACCGTCTTCACTGAGGTCGATGGTAGTTGATATAATGTACAGAGGACCGAAATCCACAGCGGCCTTACCACGAAACAAACATTGACTTGTATTACCACGAAGGTCATTGTTGTGACCCCACTTCACGTGCACGTTACAATATGTAATTGTATAATATAATTAGTGATTTCTATTTTCATTTTGCGTGTGCTATTAATTACCGAGGCGAAACTCCTGTCCGAGAATCGAAACTCGGTGATCACTATGTAAATACAGGACAATTATAATATTAAGCAATAGACAAGAAATACATTTTATTTATAAGTTTTAATCATGATATTAATTTTTGGGATATGTTTTTCTATGTATCTGTTCTATGAGTCTGTATCTTGTTTGTCGCCAGCCTCCCCTCTCCACCAACCTCACTACGCTGCAGTCACCCCCCTCCTTCGGGGGCTGTCACGTGATTTAAACTCGCTGTTTGGTTGGCTACAGGAAGAGGGCTGGGGGTATATTAACAGCCTGGTCCAGGGCTAGAGTTAGTAGTGCTTGTGTTCGGTTATGCCTGCCACACGGCTCACACCATCCATTTCTATAAAGTAAATATAAAATATATCTACACCCTAAATTAACATCTGTCTCTTACTTTGATTTAAATGTCCAATCAAAAAATCCCCCTCTTGAACGTCGAGACCTGCAAGCTCTCAAAAGCGGCCTGAAACCGTTGATTTTCTAGACCTGCAAGCTCTCAAAAGCGGCCTGAAACCGTTGACCTTCTAGAACTTCGAGCGCCGCTACGTGCCCTGAAAGGGCACATTAGTTTGTCCCTTTAAATCCTCCAATGCATCCCTTTAGGCCCTAGTTGCCATCGAGGTCCAAGTAAAAAATAACTATTCCCTTTCCCCGTTCTTAATTTGGGCAATCGCGGGGCGGAAGACGGGCGCTCGCAACCAAGTCATTATGACGTAATTACTAGGGAAAACGCTAAAGTTCCGTCGCGTTGTTGAGCAAAGGCACGGTACGTGCAACCCCGACCCGAGTACGACATTTCCATAATGTTACATCCAATAAGTCGCATCTTTAAGTCTTGACCGGTTTGGCTGAAAATTTGTAAAATAGGAGAGAAGGGTAGAAAAGCCACCGCCATCTAGGGGGGGACCTTGACATTCCATTTCTTTGGGAAAACTATTCTAACTCTTTGATAAAAAAAAAAATAATACCACTGTTTCCCTCAATAGTATTTTGATTACTTCTAGTGCAGTGCATTAGTGAGACTTTTCGTTGCCATGGTAACGTTACTTTTGTTAAAATGAAATTACTTTTTATTTATTTATTTATCTACACTACTTAAGGTCTTGACCGATTTAGCTGAAAAAGTTAAACTTGAGAGAATGTTGTACTTATTGACCCTGCAATATTTCATAACGATCGGAAATTTTTTTTTTTTATTAACCAACAAACGGATTTTGTTTAAAAACTATACGCAACCCGCATAGGTATTCAGGTGCAAATTTCAGGTCGATTTTCTGTTATCGCCTCTAAGACCCAAAAGGCTTATGCGATCTTGATGAAAATTAGAGGGGACCTTCGAAAATCTCTGCCTGCCGAAACCTGCCACGTTTTTTAGTACATCGAAGAAAATTTTCTCCCTGAAAATTGTACTTTTACGATTTGTTCCGATTTTTAGTTGCGGGCATTTTCTTGACATTTGGGCCAAATTTTGACCAAAAGGTGGGTTTACATTCTACAACGTTTTATATTTTACATGGGCATTAAGGTTATGGTGTTAGTACCTTTTACCGAAAAAAAGTTGAAAAAAATTGGCCAGAATCATAGGAATAATGGTTTTAATGTAAGTTTTTTGGAATAATTACAAGTAACTATAGAAACCTTGACAACAATCACCTACAATGCCTACAAAAAGGGCAAGTCTTCGGGGCCTCTAGATATTTTACAAATCGATTAATTTGTAAAATTGATCCTAATTTAACAAAAATGATTTTGCAATGGATCTTGAACAAGTAAAGAGATCCCACGCAAACTAAAAACTTATAAGGAAAAGCTCTCATCAACGCAAAAACGTGCGAAGCGGTGTTTTAAAA
>JAMZAV010010198.1:0-33243 GCA_024449915.1 Sweltsa coloradensis
TTTCCCAGTATGGCATAGGGCCTAATATAAGTTTTTAAAAAACAAAGTAATACATTAGGCAAATTTTATTAATTATTAAACTGGTTAAATAAAAAAAGTATTTACAAAAACTGTTAGTCTATTAAGTTTCTTTTTAAATTGGCCTACTTAAGCTACAGCTAACTGCCCTTTGAATAAAATGGTCTTTGTTAAGCTCTGCTTTATGTTCAATTTCATTTTTTCATTGATCTGGTGGCCATGATGATGGAACCTAATGTTAAGATATCTACGAATAATTAATTTAATCAAAATCTGATAGTGGCTTAATGTTCCAGTCTCTTGGTCGAAAGCGTGATCAATGAAATCACCGAAAATCGTTGTTCCAATAATTTTGTGAAAAACCATATTCTCAATGATTTGACTGGCTGCCTTGCTTCTTTTTTTCCCTTCCTTCTCCAGCAAGCGGAATGCTCCTTCAGTCAGTGAGCACACCTGGCTGACGCTTCTGGAGGGGTGAATCAGTCCTCCATTATCTTTTAACTGTATCAGCCTGTAGCTCTGGCACACCCAGTGTGCATATGCTGCAGTAGGGATATCCTGCGAGGTTGAAATACATATGTGACATGTTACTTTCTTTTCGAGTACTAGCTTACGAACAACATACCCAGCTATGTACGTAGACACACTCTCCACGAAATAAGAGAGTGGTTTCCTTTCCCCTTCCCTTTGACTACCTCCCCGACGGTGACGACAATGACAACACGGACGGATGATGACACAGACGGAGACTACCACGACGTGGGGGAACCCCTGCCCTCCCCATATGCTTGTGGCTGGTTCTGACCAGCACAGGCCTGTCCACCCCTTGTCCCCCGCGTCATCCCTTACGTCCCTCCCTTCGTCTCGATTAGCCAAGTTGCATAAATATGAGACGTTAAGCAACATCCAATCAAAGTGATGGAATGTCAGGTACGCTTATCACGTCTTCCGAGGTTTCTGGAAGTGCAGCGTCATGGTCTTCTTCCATATTCCTCGGAAGGAAATCACTACAAACCAAGTTTGTTTCATCCTGTGGGATGCAATTCCCACCTCCTTGAAAAGCAGTCTTCAATTTGGCAACTTAAATTTGGTGAATTGTGGAGCGTTGTTGGTAAGCCGATGGATTGTTCTTAAATCCACCATGGCTTCTGAGCAATGAAAACAACAACTCCAAATGGTCTTGGCTTAGTTTGTATATGAGAAAGAAGCTGAGAAACAAAGATTTGTAATCGATTAGTGTCTCTGAAAATAACAGTAGTACAAAGAAGATAAAACATTAATAGGGAAATCCCTTACATCATTCTGGGCATATCACCAGTGAGCAGCTCCTCTGACAAGGCCAAGACTGTTTTTATGGCAACAATCAGGCCAATGATGCATGTCTTGCGACGAGAATGGTGTACTGGCGTTCCATCCATTAAGGTCAGGCTTTTCAGCATAGCTATGGTTTTTGTAAAAAATGATCCGTAGATGTGCAGATTCCATATTCGAATCGGGGCCTTGTAGCCTTTTCCCATCATATTTCGACTGTTTAAATAGTCGAACATCCTGCCAGATAAAAGCAAGGCGTTACACTAAATTCTATGTCAATAGCACATACTACTTATAGCCCAGGAGTGGAAGAAAATTTTGTATGGTGTACCCGGACAAAATTTCCCAACAAGCTGAAATTTGCACACATGTTCAGTTGATCATTCTAAACAATAGTTGAAAAGTCCCTAAGCTCCGCCGCGTGCGTCTTGAGAATATAGTGACAAAAGGGCGTTAGTGCCAAAAATTTGTTTATTTTCAATTTCAAACATTTTTTTGTACTTATATGTACAATTATTAAATATTTTTACAAAAATAAAGTTTAAATCAGTCATAAGCTTCAACCCCTGCGTGGAAAAAGGCGTAAGTGCTAAAAATATGATATTTTCAATATTTTCAATACATTTTGACATAAGTATGTGCAACTGCAAATAATTGTGTAATCATACGACGAAAACGTGAAATTGTTCCCTTTTCCCTTTGACCAGTGTTTTCTTAAAACATGGTGGCATAAGGGCATAAGTGACAAATATATGTTATTTTCAGTTTTACCAAACTTATTGACATTCATACATATGCAAATTATTAGTATTCGTACGAGACAAAAGTAAACATCTTCCCCGAGCTTCGTTGCTGGCGTCTTAATAAATGGTGGCAAAAGGGCGTAATTGACATCATAATTAAGTTTTTGATATAAAAAGGGCTTTTGACATTCAACTTCGTTTATTGTAACATATGAATACCATACAATGGACACTCAATGTAAAATCCATGCATGCTGACTGACTTGCTATGGCCAGCTTGTATGTAAAGAACCATTACAAAATCGTTGAAGTAGCAGATTGGACATACCCAAATTTATAAAATATTTTTCCCCGCATTCTCAAACGGCATGCATAGACATAGTTTGGCGAAGATCTGGTGTGTTTTGAGCGGGAAAGTTTTGACATATCCAATCCAAAGCTTGGAAAACTCAACTCATGTTAAAAATAATAAAACGTATTTTGAAAGGGATTCGAGCAGGAGATGTGGACAACCTAGCTTGGGCTTGGCTGTCTGTAGTGTCACATCACTACAGATCCACTACAGATCATGAGCTGTGATTCTTGATGTAATATAGTGGCAAAATGGCATAAGTGACAAAACTATATAATTCAGTCATATGATTCAAAATATTTGCGTGTACGTTCGCCAGATTATCAGCCGGCAATATATTGAAGACTTGAAGGTCATCATGCTCAAGATAAATCCCAAACTTGGCACTTAACTGACATTAATTTGGTGTCCAGTTACCCTGGTCGTACTTAAAAAGTAATACTATAAAACCGATAGTGAAGCGTAAAGATAGAGTGCATGTCCCTTTTTTCATTTATGCGCATCACTCACATTGAAGTTTACCCGCAACATCAACACTATTTAATAGCATTATTTGGATAATGGTGATCTGAAGGACGCTTTTGGCACAAAGACGACTTTCTCTGTTCGACGAAGTTCGGAAGGGTTCAGACGTTGTTACCGTCAGCCAGAGTCATTGTTGTGCCGCACGAAGCAAGTTTATCTGCAATTCCCATCGCGTCGCTCTTTTTCTTGTACAGTTGTACTTAAAGCTTGATATGTATTAAGAAATGAAAAAGTTATGCTAATTTCAACACATGATTGTGTGCTACCACTTGTGACATGGGGTGCATGTTGGCCACGAGGCGAAGACCCTCCTCTATTTGATGTGTGTGGCGTTGTCCAAATATATCATGTTTTATTATACTGTACATACTTCAATAATGAAAGGAAAAGTGTTAAATTAAAATCTATGATCAACAAAATTTTTATCGGAAGATTCCAAAACAATGTTTTTGTTTTTTTTCACAATGTAAAGCTGTTTCAAATAATTTAACAAATTTTAAATATGACAACAATAACTAATGGGCACTGATAACTCTACTGTCGAGTGCTCTAAAACAACACACACGAACTGTCTGTTGGACTAGCAAAGGAGGAAAAGTCCATTCCCATTTCATTTGCCACTACTTCTTTGGTTCTTATGTTCATATACCCCAGGCTGGAATCAGGATTGCTTTTGCTTTGAGTTTGCATAATCTCAATTTGCCTGTGAGAGTAAGATGAAGTCCATGTATGGTGTAACAATCTTTTTCAATGGTGGTTAGATTAAGGAAGGTTAAATTTTCCGTTAATGCAAATGCTGCTTTCATTGACAAGTTTACTTGCTGGATGGTGTTATTGAGGTACGTTTTGTCGTATATGTGTAGTATGGAACATAATATGTATACATTTGTATTATTGCTGGCACCAGGATTGGGTTGATCATATTAGTTAAAATGTGTCTCGACTCTCAAGCTGCTTCATTTTGTGTAGACTCGGGGTTAATGTGTGACAAATCTAAGCCCTGGTCTATATCGTTGTCCCACCAATTAGTACTGATATGTCTGGTTTTCCGTCTATTCCATCCATGCCCTTTATTATTTCTTTGTCATGCATTTGGTTCTAGTGTGGAGACCAGTTTAAAATTGTCTCCTAGAATATGTATCAATATCTGCGACAAAAGTATCATCACGATGAACCTTACTGCACATTTAGTTCATGTGGTACTGTCATTAATTCAATTTTAGTAACCTCCAATGCACCTAACGTGCAGCATTAATATGACCTCGCCGCCCCGCACCTTTTCACTACCACCTGCATGCAAGCAGCTCCCAGCTCCGCCTCGCAGTCTGCCTGTTGTTCTTGTCGCAGGCGGACGTGTTTTGTGTCCGCTCTTCGTTCTGTTCTTACAGGGCCTCCACAGCACAAGGAGTTCGGTTCTATTGCTGCTGAGTGTGTTGTTTGAGCAAGTATTGCCTGTTGTGTACTCGCATCATTCTGTTTATTGTTTGTCAAGTTCATGCAATAGTCTGTTCTGGTTTAGGTTAAGCTCTTTATTCTGCCCTGTTCGTTACGAAAGCGCTCATCATCTCGGCGTTGTGTTCTGTCTGTTCTGTCGCAAATATGTTGAGCCTAAACTAACAATGTATCAACGTATCGAATACAGTGCGATAGAAAGAATGCTCTGCATATAATTTATTTATTTATTTATTTATTTATTTAACGTCTATCCTATTCAGTTATAAAAACTGATTTACAAAGGAGGACAACTAAATAAATCTAATTACATAGATGCAGACACAACAATGAACTTCATTTAAGTAAATATTTGAAATAGTAATATTACAACAATGCATTAAATATTCAACAAATTTGATAACAAATAAAAAGGATATTAAATGCAATTTATGAATGAATCGAATATATAAAAAAGGGGGTGGGGAATGAAAAGAAAAGAAAAAGAAAAAAAAGAAAAAAGAAGAAAAAAATAAAAACATAAAAAAAAAACGAAAAGAAAAAAACTGATTTATTAGACGATCCCACTCAAACGAATATGAGGTTTGCCAAAAATCAGGAACAGCAAATCAGGGAGTAATCAATCTTTCGCGGAAGAAACCACCGAACGCGAATCTTCATTCTTGTGTTCAACCATCATTCTTGTGTTCAAATCTTGATAACAATTTAGTGCAAAAGATCTTGACTCTAATATATAATTATATCAGATAAATAATTATTTAAAATTGTTCAAGTCAAAAACTGATCACAGCAATGATACAGGACACCTAACTCAAGTTGCAAGTTCCACCAGTGGGCGGCAACCAGACAATCTAGGCAGAAAAATATCAATTGAAAATACATTGAATACATCAAAATCAAAGCAATAATGAACAAACAAAGAGAACAGCAAAATCATGAATAAGAACATATGAAGATAAATTAACATTACATAAACACAGAGACAATGCCCCACAAATAAATAGTAAAAATCAATTCTTCTTTGTTCTTCGATTCATTATCAATGCTTCAATTTTACTTTTAAATTGTACAATTCCTAGCTCAGTAAATTGGCTTCTAATATCATAAGAAATTGAATTCCAAAAGATACTCGTCTGTACAAGAATGACTTTCTTAATGATTCAGAAATTAATTTAGGAACTTTCAAAGAGTTCATTAGATAGAATTTCTATCACGATAAACAAATTGAAAAATATTGGGTAAAATACCTGAATACATACCTTTCAATATTTTGTATGTATTTACCAGTACGCTATATTTCATTCTTTCCTCAATCGTGAAGCAATCAGATTGTAAATCTTGGCTCATAGGAATTGAATCAAACAGATGGTCAATTCTCTTTTGAAGTACAACATATTCGGTAGAAGGTCTACTGCCCAAACCACTAAACAATAATCAATAATAGAGTGAATACAAGAATCTACAAGTAACCTCAACATTCTCTCTGTTACAAACCTCTTCATTCTACTTATAATTCCTATTGCTGATGATACTTTATTACATACATATCCATAATGTTTCTTAAAATTTAAATTACAATCTAAGAAAACTCTTAGATATTTAAATTCATATTCTCTAGAAATTAGATTACCATTAAAATTCAACGTCAAATGAATATCATTCATGCTTCTATCATAAGCCTTATGAAAAATCATAAAATATGTTTTACTATAATTAATATCAAGTTCCTGAGTTTTAAACCAATCATCCATCCTCTTTAAAACTTCTTAAAGACGTCTTACGATCTCTTAAACATCCACACCGTCTAAAAAAAAGACCAAGTCATCAGCATATAAAATATAATTGATTCCTCCCATTATAGTAGATATATCATCTATGTAAAGAATAAAAAAAGGGGTCCTAATATTGATCCTTGCGGTACTCCACAAAATATATTGAATACTTTTGAACTATATTTTGCAAGATTGAAAAAACATTTTTCTTTTTAAAAAGTAATCCGACAATATTGATAATAAATAAGGACTTATATTATACCTGGTTTTTAGTTTTATTAAAAGAAGTAAAAAAGGTACTGAATCAAATGCTTTCCTAAGATCAACAAAAAACAGCTCCAACCTTACCATTCCGCTTGTCAATCCCTTTATAGATAAAATCTGTAAATGCTAGAAGGGCACTTTGCGTTGATCTACCTTTCCTAAAACCCATGTTGGTTTTCACTTTAAAACCCTTTAGATGCATCCACTTCATGTAATAACCTCATGTGCAAAATATTTTCAATAATTTTCCCTACAATTGGAAGAGTTGATATAGGTCGATAAGAATTCCTATCACTCTTTTCACCTTAACCCTTATAAATAGGTGTTACCCTTGCTAATTTCAGCTGTGTTGGGAAATCACCTACAAGAAAGAAATGGGAAATTAGATACGCCAATAATCCGACTATTGATGCGCATTTCTTGAATACTATGCATGGAATCTCTTGAAGTGTTGTCGAGCTTTTAATTTTAAGGCGTTTAATTGCTGAAATGACTTCTTCATTAGTTACCTTTACATGCGGGAGATCATCTGCTTCTTTTCTATTTAAATCTTTAAACTTACCAATTTCACTGGAAAAATCTACATCGTTCACAACAAAACTTTTCTGTAACAACAGCAAATGTCAGGATTTAGACGTGTAGGATACCCCATTCTCTGTCAATGAGGCTATGCTACACTCTTTTTTCACTTTTTTACCTGTCAACTTATTATAACTGACCATAAAGATTTTGAAGAAATATCATTATCAAAGAAGACTTAAAATGCTCACGCTTAGAAAAACGAATCTGATTATTTACCTTATTTCTAACTTTCTTGTATTCCTCCCACGTTGATGGCCTTCTAAAAATTCTGAATTCTTTGCGCAAGTGGTCTCTCCTATGCATGGATTTCCTAATATCTGCTGTTAACCATGGGGCTGGTTTCCTTTAACTCTTAATTTCAAGGGGGGTGCTTGCTCATTTAGAGTTTCCACGGTTACTTTAACAAACATTTCTAATTTATCATCTGAACTTACCGCCATACCAATTTGGTCAAAGGGACCACTTGATATATCGTTTATTTACCTGCTTCCAATCAACATTCTTATAATTTCTAGTATTTACAAATTAAGGAAGAAACTTTTGCTTATTTAAATTTACGAACACAAAAATTAATTCATGATCATTAACCTACACTTATAAGCCGAGAATAATTTTTCATTGTGATTTACAAAAAACGTGATAAATTAAAGTAGCTGACCTTTTTTTACCCCTAGTAAAGTTTTTATCAATTGCACCAATCCATGTGATTAGTGAAATTTTGAAAGTTTTAGGGTAATGTTTCTTACAAAAATCAAGTTAAAAATCATAGAAAAAAAAAATAAAAATTTATTTATTATTTTTAACTTTTTGAAGATGACCCGCTCAGCATGTTGAGGTCATCATCGTTGTTTCAACTGTGTCCGGTAAAAAACTTTTTTTTCGCTTTCTTGAAAATTTCGAAAAATATCCTTGGTATTTAAATGTAGACTTGTTTTCCTTTTTTTTCAAAATTTTGGTTTTGTTGGGGGGGGCAATCTTGACCCTTTCTTCAATTTAAATTTTCTTTAAGATATCAATCATGATTTACTTAATACCCAGGGGGAATTTTTAAATCTAGTATCGTGGTCTATGCCGCATAAAACTATGATTGAAAAGTAGGTATTGGCCCCACCCTTATGTTTTCCAAAACCAAATTTAAACCCCCTCCTGGGATCCCGGGGATGGAAGCCCCTGTCAAGGCCCCATTCCACGGAAAAAGGGGGCTAGTTTTTTAGGGGAATTTTCCGGTCGCCGTCGTTTATGTTTTTTCGATTTCCCCAAATGGAAATATAATACTTTCGTCTTTTTTGGACCCTGCCCCCGCCCTCCCATACGTTGTGGCTGGTTCTGACCACACAGCTCTGTCAACCCCTGTCCCCCGCGTATCCTTACTCCTCCCTTCGTCTCGATTAGCCAAGTTTCATAAATATGAGATTTTTGCAATATTCAACAACGACCCCTGTTTTTGGATATTTTCCCGCGCAATTTTGTCTATGGGTTTTATAGACTCCTGTTCCCCTAGGTTTTTCTATCTCGCCAACGGTATTGATCGTTTTTGTAAAATTAAGAATGTTTCCGGATCCCTTTTGGGGTTTTGACCCACAGGCCCGTCCACCCTTGTTTTCCCCCGTCATCCATCAAATCCCTCCTCGTCTCGATAGCCAAGTTGCATAAATGAGACGTTAAACAAAATCCCAAACATCATTTTTATTTTTCCCTTTAAATCAAATACATATTTCCTTTTGATTATTTAAAATTTAATGTTTCATTGACCAAATAATAATGACTTAAATACCACTCTTGGTTTTTTTCAACCCGAATAACGCCTATAATTATAGGCAAGTCTCATAAGAAACTAAAACCCTTCCCAAAAATTTTAAAATACCTTTTTTTGGCATTAATCTCCCACATTTTATAATACCCTCAGGGCCCTTTTTTTTTGTAGAATCTGCATGCAATTTTTTTTAAACTAATTTTTTTTAAACTTGATCCCAATGTTGTAGAAAAATATTCAAAATGGGGTTTTAAATACATTATATCCCATATTTTTTTTCAAAGAAAATTTTGGGCCCCCAATTTCCCCTTCTCAAATAACCAATATTTCCAAATTTTTAAAATTTTTTAATTTACATTTTAATTTAAAATTT
Source organism: Sweltsa coloradensis (assembly GCA_024449915.1). Lineage (NCBI taxonomy): Eukaryota > Metazoa > Arthropoda > Insecta > Plecoptera > Chloroperlidae > Sweltsa > Sweltsa coloradensis. Next base: position 9,146 of record JAMZAV010010198.1, read on the forward strand.
CTTTTTTTGGTCATAAATAATTATTCCAAAATACTCAAAACCCTTTAAAAAATTTAAATCTCCTCTTTAACAAACTTTTTTATTTATTTAAAAATTTCCCCATCTCCCCTTAACATTACATAACATAATAAAAAAAGAATGTACATGGGAATTTTTGGGGAAATACTAAAATTTGGCCTTTTCCTAGGCCTAGGCTAGGCCCCCATGTTATTTAAAACCCAAATTTCCCCTCGACGGCACATAAAACAAATAAAAAGGTTTTGACCGGATGGGAGGGCCTCCCAAGAAGTACCAAAACCAAAATTTACAATAAAAAAGATTTTGCTTTCCATTGGCAGCTGTGGCCCGTTGGCCCCTGGGAGCCTACTATAATCTTTGGGTTCTACTACAAGGGGAAAAAATATTGTTTTGTCAATGGTATCCGCGATGCAAAAATGTATCCAGATAGCGCTTTTTGAGTATTTTTTTAGTTACCGATTGATTCACAAGCAGCACTGTAGTCGCACCAAACGCAAGACAGTATACACACCTTAAATTGTTATTTATCAAAACACAACAATCAACAATCCAATACTAATAAACCCGTACTGGGAAGCACCACTACTCCCTTGTACATCGCCAACTAAAAATGGTTTTTGTTAAAAAAAAATAGCTAATCTAAAAAAGGGGCCTTTTCTTTTCTCAATTTTTTTAAGAAATTTCCCAAACAATCCGCAAGGGAAAAAAAGAAGGGTGGGCCCCCTTTTTCGGGGTACTTTGCATTGGTGTCCTTTGTGGGCGTTGGGTAAACCCCGTTGGGGATACATATGTATGGGTAGCCTTTGCTTAAAGTTAAGTTAAGTACCGGTACCTAATAAGAATGAGGACAAATATTTTACATGGCCCTCCGAGACTGATAATTTAATGTAGCATATGTTATTGATTGAAGGAGTGCATTTTTGAGACAACAAGATTTTCAATAATTGGAAAAAGCTTAGGCCTAAAAAGGAAAAAGCTGTTTTTTCCTGTTAGGGGCGATTGAGTTGTGTTTTGTTTTTGTTGGTCATCTGGGAAATGGCCCGTCCACCCCTTGTTTCCCCCCCGTCATCCCTTACGTTTTTTCCCTTTTGTCTCGATTTAAACCAAGTTTTTCAAAAAATAGAGACGTTAAGCCCAAAATCCCAAAAAATCTAGATTACTGTATGTTCTCAATTTTTTTACGTAAGCCTGGGCCACCTTTGGGTTTAATTTTGAACTTAGTTACCGGTATTAGGGGAGGGGTTTTTTAATGGAAGGTTTAAAGTAGTGATGGCCTTTAAGGTTTAAAAAAAGAATCCTTTAGTAATAATTTTATAAATGTTAAATAAATTTTTGTTTTAGTTCCCTTTTTTTTTGGTATTAGTAAGTAATGTTTGAAAAAAAATGGTTTTTTTTTGCTTTAGTTAATTATTTTTTTTCTTGATTGGGGGCCCATGGTGGAAAATGTTTATCCGTATTATTTAATAAAAATTGTAGTGGTTAATTTTATTTTTGGTGAAAGCGGGGTAGAAATACCTCGTTGTTTTAATAATTTTGTGAAAAAATATTTAATGTTTTGAGGGTCCTGTTTTTTTCCCCTTTAGAAGCGGAATGCTTAGTCATAGCAAATGGTGGCTTTGGGGGTTGAATCAGTCCTCCTATCTTTTAACGGTATCAGCCTGTGGGCTTTTTGCACACCCAGTGTGCAGATGCTGAAAGTAGGATATCCTGCGAGGTTGAAATACTATTTGACATGTTATTTTTCGAGAACTAGCTTACGACAACATACTCAGTTTTGTACGTGGACACACTCCCACGAAATAAGAGAGGGGTTTCCTTCCCCTTCCCTTGATTTACCTCCCCGACGGCGACGACAATGAACAACACAGGACGGATGATGACACAGACTTGAGATACCACGACGTGGGGGAACCCTGCCCTCCCAATGTTGTGGTGGTCTGACCAGCACAGCCTGCCACCCCGTGCCCCCGCGTCATCCTACGGTCCCTCCCTTCGCCGATAGCCAAGTTGCATAAATAGAGACGTTAGCAACATCCAATCAAGTGATGATGTCAGTACGCTATCACGTCTTCGAGGTTCGGAAGTGCAGCGTATGGTCTTCCATATTCTCGGAAGGAATCACTCAACCAAGTTTTTCATCTGTTATGCAATCCACCTCTTGAAAAGCAGGCTTCAATTTGCAACTTAAATTGGTGAATTGTGGAGCGTGTTGGTAGCCGGGATTGTTCTTAATCCACATGCTTCTGAGCAAAAAAAAAACAACTCACATTTGGGTGTCTTGGTTAGTTTGTATTGAAAGAAGCTGAGACACAAAGTTTTAATCTATTAGTGTCTCTGAAAATAAATAGTACAAAGAAGATAAAAATTAATGGAACTCCCTACATTATCGGGGCATATCACAGTGAGAGTCTCTGACAAGGCCAATGGACGTTTTCATGGCAAAAATCAATCCAAATAAACAGATCTTGCGACGGAATGGTTTACTGGGTTCACCTTAAGGTCAGGCTTTTCAGCATAGCTATGGTTTTTTGTAAAAAATGATCTGTTAGATGTGCAGATTCCATTTTCGAATGGGCCTTGTAGCCTTCCACGTATATTTCGACGTTTAAATTGTCGAGATCCTTCGATAAAGGCAAGCGTTACACGTAAAGTCTATGTCAATAGCACTACTACTTATGCCCTAGGAGTGAAGAAAATTTTGTAGTTTACCGGACAAAATCCCGAACAAGCTGAAATTTGCACACATGTTCAGTTGATCATCTACACATAGTGAAAAGTCCCCTAAGCTCCGCCGAGCTCTTGAGATATAGTGCAAAAAGGGCGTAAGTGCAAAAATTTGTTATTGTCAATTTCAACCATTTTTATGCACTAATAACTAAAAATTATTAAAATTTTACGAAATTGAAAATTCTTATGTCAATAGCACATACTACTTAGTACTAGTAGGCCTAGTGTTATAAAAATTTTTTTGTAAAATATTTCGTAAAATATTTAATAAATTCACGTTTTAAAAATACCTCCTAATGGTAATGTACCATATTTCATATACGTAACTTTACATGCTACATGAAAGATTCAGAATTTTTTTTATGGCAAATACATTTTTCAACTACGGTATGGTAAGGTAGGACGACGTGGTGTTGTCATTCTGTAGAACAGCAGTGTGGTAGGTACAGTGGGGTAGGTTGAAGAATAAAAATATTTTAAACAAGGACAATAAACTCTTTGTATTTCCTTTATTATTTAAAATTGTGCCTTTATTTTATAATTATGTGTTGACATTGTTTCTTTTAAAATCATAAATATTATTATTTTTCTACTTAATGTATAAACAAATATTGCTTATACCTATTTTTATATTTATTTATATTTCATCACTTGTGAAATATTTCACGGAGGCTTGAAATATTTCAAAGCTTACGACACTACTTATTTTTTTATTTTTTTGTTTATAAGCCTTCTTTGGTACACTTATGCGTATCTTTACCATTGTGGTGGACAAATTTTTAAGTTGTACTAGTACCTAATTTAAAATGTTTCAAGGGCCAGTTCCACCAAATGAATAGGCCTATTATAATCTTAAGATAAATATGTTGGCCTATTCACATTTAATACGGCAACACGTCTTTAACTGGACCGGCAGCCACGTGAACCAATCCTAAACCTACTGGGCCGTCAGTTCCTTGTTGATGGTCCTTTTTAAATGGTTCACGTGACTGCCGGTATGGAAACAAACATGTTGCCGTGCTTCTTGCGTCGTAACTGGATTAAAAGTCCAGATGAAAGGTGGTGGAACACCTCATCTAGGCCTACCTATCTGACAATAATTAAATGTAACTGGAGCTTATAATTTGTTAAACCTGCCCAAGAGTATTTAAAACTAACCTGTCGATTGTTTCGATGAAATCAACTGTTCCTCCGCAATCTTCAAATCCTGGCTCTTTGGTTTGCTTGGCAAACAGTATGCCCTTGGCTACGGATGAGCTAAAGACTTGCGCCGCCAACTTCACTTTCATTTTCTGTCTTTGAAAGCTTATGTGAGCTTGGCGAAGCTTGTAAGCAGCACGTAGCCCCTGTTCAATCTGCAAGAAGTGCAACTGTTCTACGAATTGCAAAGATATAGTCTGTAATTTTCAAATCATACGTACACTCTGATAAAATGTAGAAGGGACAGCAAAGTAGTCTAGTATTTTAATTATTTTAAAATCAAAGGCAAAGGCAATCATGCAAAGCTACTTAACCTTACACTAACAATAATTGTATGCTAATTATCAGCAACAAATCATCACTATGACACATTTTTGACAAAAGCCCAACTTACATGTGTAGTAGGCCGATAATATTCATTATATTACCAGCATCAATTAAATACTCAACTCACTTACATTCTTTGAATATAAATTGAAAAACTTTCGTCTTGCCAAGAATAATACAAGATTTTGCGACTATCTTGACAAGATCTTGCAAACAGCTTGTCAAGCTCTTGGTAAGATTGGTAAGATTTAAATATCTCAAAGATACACGTACAGTACTTAATAAACATGACATAACAAATTCATTTCATGCAATTTAAAAAAATATACTGTCCTATTTTTTTTATGGTGTAATCGAAAGATTGTTGGTCTTGCAGTGGTTTAAAATAACATAGAATATTGCTTAGGGTATGTAGGACCAGTGGTTAATTTGTGGGCAGATGCGTCCTCCCACTTACTTTTTGAAATGTTATAATTGTATTGTGATGTGGTTCGGAATCAATCAATAATCGATTGATTGATTTACATCAATAATAATCAATAATCGATTGATTGATTACAGTACACGTATTATTAGCACTTAATACAGTGGCCTAATCATTCATCAGTTATGGGATTTACTGTATATGTTCAGCATCAATATGTATTGGTTTTGGCAAGGCCTATAAAATACAAAATATAGTACCTGTCCAAGGACAAAAGCATTTCTAATGTTAAAATGTACCTAGTCTTAAAGTGTGCATCTCAGTGAAGCTCACAGCTCTGTTATCTTGAGAAAAGCCCTTAGTCAGCAGTCTAACGACAAAACAGACGAGGCTAGAGGTGCCAATTTAATGCATTAGCCTCTAGTCCAGGTCACCACTATAACAATAGTGATGGCCAATAACCAATCCCAACCATTGATGCAAGGACATGACCATATATGGAAGTGAGCAGGGGAATAACACCTCATCACTTCCCCTCATTTGTCAACCATCTTGATCTCTCTCTTAATCTGAATTCCATCGAGTACAGAGGTGATAAGCAGGAGCTGGAAATATTAGGGCTTGTGATTTGTAAGTAACTTAGTTATTTTATAATAAAACTGTTTATTGAGAATCAGTGTTGAATGATTCTAAAGTAACCCTCATTTTCCATTCAACTCCTTCTACATTACAGTCAGGCAAGCAGTTTCCACAAAGGTGTTAGAAATCAATTGGTTGATTTGATTGATTATTGATCTACAAATCAATTAAGTGAATTTGCGACACAACAATACATTGACATAGTTTTCATTGGTTATCTGATTCAAATGGAAGTAATTCGTTATAAACCTGTTGGAGAACAGCTCTGAACTTCACGACTGTAGCACCTGCTTAGTTTAAATTGATTTTCAAATTAAAGTAAATTTAAAACGTACTACTGTCACATGATTTCATAATTATATAAGTTATATTGGCTATGATAATAGCACCCTCAAAACGCTTAAATGCCACCAATTGCAGTGTATAAAACACAAAAAATATGGGGCTATGCGCCCCAGACCCGCATTAGCTGGGGGAAGCCTCGCCCCAGACCCCCAATGAACGAAAGCATGCACATTTGCTTGGAAAGAGCGTATACCCCCCAAAAAAAATTACGACCACATCAATGCATTGCATAGTCTGCGACATCGACGTGACAAACTAGACCACTTGGGTCATATTGGGCCGCCTTAATGAAATGAGTTTATGGTAGTTTAATGATTATTATTGTTTTCGTGTTTTTTTTAAGAAAAGATTTGATTGATTGGATATTGCTTAACGTCATATTTATGCAACTTGGCTAATCGAGACGAAGGGAGGGACGTAAGGGATGACGCGGGGGGGACAAGGGGTGGACAGGCCTGTGCTGGTCAGAACCAGCCACAAGCATATGGGGAGGGCAGGGGTTCCCCCACGTCGTGGTCGTCTCGTCTGTGTCCATCCGTCCGGGTTGCTTTGTCGTCGCCGCGGGAGGTAGTCAAGGAAGGAAGTTCGAAGCGCCCAGACTCGCCATATTTTAGGTAAAAACTCTCCTACTCACGGCCAACCGAAAGTTGCGAGTTGGATTTGATGGACTTTTTTAAACAACGAAAAACCACTTGAACTGATAGCCCTAGGCTATGTATTTTATTAGAGATCTATGTTATAAAATACACTTACAGTTTCATTTGTTCTATTTTATTATTAATTGGAACATAAGTGGCGAGAGTGACGCAGTCTTGCCTAGGCCTACCTACGACCGTGCTAAGATTGTACTCACTGCAGGTAACCTTAAATAACATAAAAAAATTTAGATAAATCCACGTTTTTTGTGTTTTAGTAAAAAAAACTTCCAAAACCTTTAATAATGTGCTATTTAAAACGAAAGCCTTTATATTAAAAATAGCGACGTTAAAGGTTTGTAGTGGCGTATTTTGTGATAAAGGTTGGTACAATGAAATGGATGAACTGTAAATGACCACATTGTATAAAAACGAACAAGACAGCGAGTGTTTGTGTTTAGTATCATTATTCATAGGGTTACAGTTTGCATATTTGAGCGTACTTGGCAGGCCCTAGTATTTTGACATCTCTAGCTAGGCTATTACATATGCCGAGGTCCTAAGCTTAGCTGTCAACTAGTTTCGACATATCTGCCTTCACTTTGGTCCTCGTTTGCGTAAATACGTCTTTTATAAGCCCCAACACTCAAATGACTATAATTAGGCATCATTATTAACCCTTTTATTTCCAGGCAATCAGACACGGGAATTAATAAACACGCAATAATCGGCATATTGAATAACTGGTGCAATCGCCTAGTGTTCATACTTGCCCAATACTATGTATGGGTCCGCCATGATGGATTTTGAACGTGGACCTCTTCGGACAGGTGCTGCCACCTACTACAGCTTGCACTTGAGACGCCCATTGGTTGATAAAATTATCTTTTAAAGCCCCAACACTCAAATGACTATAATTAGGGCTATCCATTATTAACCCTTTATTTCGCAGGCAATCAGACCACAGAATAATAACACGCAATAATCGGCAATATTGAAATAACTGGTGCAATCGCCTAGTGTTCATACTTGCGCCAATACTATGTTATGGGTCCCGCCATGATGGATTTTGAACGTGGACCTCTTCGGACAGGTGCTGCCACCTACTACAGCTTGCACTTGAGACGCCCATTGGTTGATAAAATTATGGCTACAGTCACACTTGTTATTGTAGTAATTTCCTACAAATTATAAACATTCCCTTTATAACATCTTTTGAAGCAAGGACGAATTAGCAAATATTCCATACCTGGCTGGAATGAGCCCTTGACCAATCAGAGACCTGGGGGTGGGTGGTGTTCGCGCCACTAATTCCCTGCGCCTGCGCGAGCCGCGAGCACTCGTCACTTGGACAGCTCTGAGCAGACAAGCAGACTGACAGCTCTGAATGATAAAAAATTAAAATTCGTGCAATGGGTTGACAACTATGATTTTTTTCGCGTACGCGTAAGGACGCTCCTACGAGTTGACCGAGAGTCAAGCAACTTTCCTCGAAGAGCAAGGGGGAAATGGAAAAAGTGAAGCAGCCAACGCAGTCGCTCTCGCATTCCAAGCAGAGGAAAACGAGCGAGTATTCGAAGCTATAGGCGTTCATTTAGAGAGAAAAGAACTCTCACAAAAGCGCGCAAATAGTATCATATATCATTTTTTCCCAATACTCTGAAGAATATTATGTTGTATGATACTTTTTAAGACCAGGGCGTTTTACGTCACGACGTTTGAACAGGCCGACGTCTATTTTTCCATTCCCAACGCAACGGCATGTTGTAAGGGCTTTTAGCTAAAAAAACTTAAAAACCGATCGTTTCCAAATTTGGTTGCACTTGTTTTTTATTGAAATATTAAAAATTAAATAATGTCGCGGGTTGGTGTATTTTGTTAAGGAGTTATAGTCTGATTACAATACAAATTAGACCGTGGCACACACATAAATTTTAGAGTTGCAGTGGTTTCGTTTCACTCTGGGGTCACAATATTTTTTCAATATTTATTTTGATGATTGATTTTTACAAAATGATCTATTTTTAATCAAACAGCTATCTTCAATTTTTTATAAAAAAATATTTTGATAACATTTGTAATTTTTTGCGATTTGTTGCAACGCGGTTTTTCAGCTTTTTTATACAAACGGCCTACACTTCCTTACAAAGTTTAGCCGTTTTAGTACGAAATTCCACTAATTTATGTACAACTCATCTTTACTGTGCATGTTGGCAAGATATATTTTTAATAATTTGAGTAATTATATTCAAATTGTAAAAAATGGACCTCCATAAAAGCTACTCTTTCCAAACAAAAGTGATTACTGTAAATCCACATAAAGATATTCATAAATACTGTCGAAAATCATAAGTAGTATCATTAGCTAGTGTAGTATTAAAAAAATTATAAACCACACTTATTAGGCCTGTATAATATGGTTGAAACACCTTACACCTTAAACACCTTTGTTTTGATCAACCAGGAAACTATTATTGTCGCGACATTGATTTACAACTCCTTATGATGGTAAATTTGACTAATTCAAGTGCGCTAGACGTTTGCGGTGACGTCACCGGCAAGGAACAATTCAACTTTATTATTTCACGAGTGTATTGATTTTTTATGTATTCTCTACAATTGTTTCATAAACACATTATTATCTCACCATTCGTCAAGGCTAAAGGCTTTCAAGGCTCGATAGCTTTCTGAAGGAAAATCATCTTCTAAAACTTCTGAATCATCTAAGTTTATCAACTCTTCAACTTTTTCTTCACTTTCTTCTTCACCTCGGAAATTGGAGCATGTTTGAATTTTGGACATGTCAGTGCAACGAAGGCCATTAATAAGGCAACAGCATGTTGTTGGGAGTTACTGGCGAGTACATACATGATAGAAGCTTGTGCTTGAGCACGGCCAAATGTGCTGGATCACAGCTAATCCAGTCGATTTCAATTGGTTATCTGAGCTCATTTTCCAGCCGTGTTTTTCTGGTAGAGGGACATCTGGTTGTTGTTCTAAAGCTCTATTAGTAGGTAACCCAAACGTTTCCCGCTCGATTTTTGTGATGGAGCAACAACACTTTACCAAATTGTTAATTATACATTTAGATTGATAAAAATTTTAGGTGTCACCCCCCCACCCCCTGCAGGGGGTGGGGGTGGAGGGTTTTGTGATTATTACCATAGACACAAAACTAAACCATGAATTTCTTTAAAAATTCGTAGATTTACTAACAACACAATGCTGAGTTTAAAAAAAATACTAGAAGTTCGAAAAAAGACGCCATCTTGGAAAAAATCTCACATTTTCGACATTATTTACCAGTGTAAACTGCAGTAAAATTTTAAAATTTTAAAATAAATTTAATTACGTTCTTTAATGTTTGTTTAAATAAAAAAAATTGAAATTTTAAAAATCGGTTGATATTTACACTTTTTATGTTGATATTTACATGTTATTATGACATCCCTGTTTTGAGTATTTTCACTTATAAAATCACGAACGAATATTTTCAGATGGTAGTGGCATAATTTACACAACTATTCAACTGGGAAATACTGAAACATTCATGTGTAGAAGGCAGTGGTTTTCTTGGCATCAAACCATATTTAAAATCATGGTTAAACCATAGTCAAACCATGGATTTTTAATAGTAATCACATGCTGAAACGAACACGAGCGCCGTTTTGTCCTACATTGTAAATTAGTTATTAATCGGATAGACGTTGTATATAAAAATCCATATCCATATTAATTGGATGAGCGAAGCGAAGACTTCAATTTCACTGACCCCCAAAAAATTTGGCTCGGGTGTTTTTTTTGTTGTTTTTTTGTCTGTTTTTTCGCTCTCTACCGTACAAACGGCATATCCGATCTTGATGAAAATTAGAGGGGACCTTCGAAATCTCTGAACTTAGAACTGTATTGTTCTTGGGTACAATAGAAGAAATATTTCTCATGAATATCGTACTTTTACGATTTTTTTCGATTTTTTGTGCGATATTTTCGTGCCATTTGGGCCAATTCTGACCAAACGGGTGGGACTACAACGTTCATATTATACATGGACATTAAGGTTTTGATGATGTAGTACCTTTTGAAAGAAAAAGTTGAAAAAGTTAGCCAGAATCCATAGAATAAAGGTTTTAATATGAGTTTTTTTTTTGGTTTATTATAACAATTAACAAGTAACAATAGAAACTTGACAACAATCACCTATAATGCTTTCACAAAGCACTTGCAAAGAAAAAGTGGTCCTACGCAAACTAAAAACTTACAAAAAAGCTCATCCATCTACGCGGCGGGACTAAAGCGTTTTCCTAGTTAAGTTATTGCTTCCAATTGGAAGTAAGTAACAATAGGCTACCTTTACGCGCTTTTTATTAAATACGCGGGAAAATATCAATAAATATATAATGTATGTAATACAACAGTGAATCAATGGCTTGAAGCCGCCTGCGGTAACTATAATACGATTAGGGCGCTGGCCCACAGCGTATATCACTTGAAGAATGTGGGTTTGAATCCCGCAGAATGCATTGGTTTTAAATTTGTAAAATTGTTCACACCCATATATCACCATCCATCGTATCGAATAGTAATATTGCAATAGTGAATATATATATATATTTCTTACACCTGCTTCCAACATAAGCCGGGTCAGGGGATGGCTAACCACCAGATTTTCCAGGACACAAAGAGTTTATTATCACCGGCTTGCCAGGCCTGTCATGTTCTCTTCTCCTTCAATTTCTTCATCTTCCATTTCATCTTCTCCTTCAATATCGTCCTCTTCTTTCTTGCTTCTTACCACCATCTCACGCCTTTTCCTTCTGTCCTTCAACAGGCGTTCTGCTGCTATTTCTTCCCAACACTCACCTTTCTCTTCAACATTATTTATTATTTGGTCCTTCCACTTCTTTCTTGGTGTACCGGTCTTCTTATGTTCATATATCCACTTTCAAATTCTGCTCACGGTATTCTCTTTTTGTCCAATTCTCTCATACGTCCATACCATCTCAATCTTTCTCTTCCTATTTTGAACAAAAACTTGTCAACTCCAACTCTCTTCCTAATTCCTTTGCTCCTGATTTTGTCAAGCCTAACTACACCTCTATACTCCTCCTACTAATTTCATTTCTGCAATAATTATATAAACACATCTGGGGCTGTAAAGATATTATAAAACTTTGTCGAGCTTTTTACCAGTCACTCAAAAGTGCAACCGGTAATGTCATTCGATGGTGTATGTTTAATAGCAAGGGTGTCACACAGAAAAATTATCACCAACAAGAGCTGCATTGTACCCTTTTTATTTTTACAACTTCAGTGCAGCGTATGGGCTAGCGATAGCGACAAATACAACCAGGAATTCCCCCCCCCCCCTCGCCATGAATATTGCTGTTGGAAATTAGAAAGTAATTACTAGGTGCCAGTAACAAATCTTCTACGGGCACTTGAAGGGGTGATTGAACTAGTAAAATGTGCGTGTGCAATTGCCATTGAACCGTTTTCATATATGTATCTAATAATGATCTATAAGAGTATTAATGGTTTATTTGGGTAAGGGGGCGCCAACCGTAAGATCATAATGCACCACTCTAGCCTAGGGGATATGGGGAGGAGAGGCACATGCTGGTCAGAACCAGCCACGGGTACTGGTAGGAAATGGGGGTTCTCACGTCGCGGTCGTCGTCTTTGTCATCGTCATCGTTCGTTGTGTATTGTCATCGTCGTCGGGGAGGTCGTCAAGGGAAAGGGCAGGTGTCCCCGACGACGATTGCCAGAGCTCGCCTCTAGTTTCGGAGAGAAATATACTCCGCTCTTACTAGCTACTACTAATTTTTCTTCTCTAGGCCAATTCTACCCCGGGCCCAGACGGATTACTTATATAAGTATGAAAAAGGACCATCTTGAAAATTAACTAGTATTAAGCTTATACAATTTTTAACATTCTACATTTAAATGTATATTTAGAAATTCGCTTGATCGGCAAATTCAGCTAATTTTACATACAGTCTGGATCACTTTACGACCTCCAATTTTCACGCAATGAATTTGAATTTTTGGGATGTTGTTTATAAAGGATGATCGCATAGCGCGATCAGAGCACATTTCAACATTAAAAAATCCCTTTGCAAGCTTGGGACATAACTACAAATTACCTATTCAGTGAGATAATTACGGTTAGTTACAAAAAAAAGTAAGCAATGTGCTCCGATCGCGCCATACACGCATTCTTACTTAACATTTAAATGCAAACCACAACCCGATAGGACAAACGATAGAGCTCCAATGCAAGTGATCCTGTCTAAACCTCTGCATTCTGCGTCAAAGTCTCGTTTGCTCGAGTGCATCCAACAGTCTTGAATATGGATCAACTAATAAACGAAATTGGCTCATCCGTCAACGCAACTAAAAACGCGGTAGAAAACCCTGCATTAAAAATGCAGTTCAAAGTTTTATTTAAAAAATGCTACCTACATAGCTTTCGATTTTTTTTTTAGAAAACACCAAATTTTGAAAAAACAGTATTCCGGTAAAACTAGAAAACTTAGTTTTACTTGTAAAAAAATACAGTTTGGATAATACTGCAGGCTTATTTTAGTATAACAACAAATGTTTGGTCTATAGGAATTAATTGGCAAACTCTCCAATCCGAAATCGGTATGTGGCAGGTGACTTTTAACAATAACCTAATTGGCTAAGCAACAGGTGCCTTCAATAAAATGACTGTGGAACGAGCATTTATCAACCGATTTGTAAAATTTTTAATGTTTTACTTTAAGGAAACTTACCATTTCATGTTATTTGATTAAATATTTTCATCAGCATTATGAATTTCTCACTATTTGATAACATGTCAAAAAAGTGATTATTTTTCCAAGATGGCGGCACAAATTTTACTTTTTGTATTTTTTTCAAACTCGGCAATGTGTTTTTAGTAAAATAATAAAGTTTCAATCATTTCCAAGAAAAAATCAAATTTTAATTAAAGTAGTCACAACCCCCTCCACCCTCACCCTCTGCAAGGGGTAGAAAAGTGACACCTAAAAAAATTATCAATCTAAAATTGTATTTTACTATTTGGAATATGCGGCGTTGCTCCATCACGAAAATCGAGCGGGAACCCTAAATCATACATTTGGGTAACCCACTATATCCCATATACCAGCTTGGTAATTCGATCGAATGATATGTTAATGGAGCGTATTTTGACATGGCGGAAGATTTTGAGATTCTATCTTACCTCTTTTTGCGCAAAAAATTGAATATCTAAGGCTGTTGATATTTTTTTGTTTCTTACCTCCATATAAAATACAAATAAACTCTTCAATATCTTTCAAGGTGTTTGAATTTATCTCGAAATGTTGGCCAAGCTTCGACACGGAAAACGTGCCATCGAGCTTGATTTCATAAGTTTTGCAGCCGATTATTTTCCTTTTCCAGCAAAAGCACTTTCACAATTGATTACTATGTTGAAAGATCCAGCACACGCATCGTGTTTTACATGGAGCAGCAGTCGTGTATCCATTTCCTCTTGGGTCGTTTTTAGCTCTTCAACTTAGCTAACTGACCGAGAACTGAGACGGAAACAAAGCACACACCGATCTTTCATCATCTAGGATTAAACGATACAAAACATCTGTCCTGACTCTGTGTGAAATTATGCAAACCGATTGGAATAAACCGTTTGAACACATTCGTCGCTCATCAGCATATCAACTGGTGTAATAGCTGAAATGAAAACAACCATAGATTTACTACTAGCAAGAGAGATAAGTGAGTCGCATTATTTGGAATATACAGGGAGAAGTATCTTCCGGGTGCAACTGAAGGCAACCATCAAGGGATTCCGGCATTGAAAAGAGTGAAACTCACGACTTTCTCAGATATAAAAAACAAAATACTTATAATACAAAAGAGAAAAAGTAATACTGCGTGCAGACGGGTGCTTATTTGCACACATGACATTGGTTGCTCAGAACAGACGATTAGATATGCGAGTTATCCTTTGCCATGGGCTCTAGCTTCAGCTGATGACACTCCTCGAAAGACACAAAAATCAAGTCTGAAGAAAATCTTATTTAAAGATGCTAAATTCTTGAGAATCAGATATGCCAATTGACAATGCCTGCTTATTTGACGAAATAAGTTTAGTAAAAAAGCTACCAGACACTGTCCGGACATTTGACGAAGTATCTTTGTATCTGTTTAGCAGAATGATAAAAGATTCAGTAAATGCTTAGATAATTGACATGGTGTTTGACGTTTATTTAGACGTGACAATAAAAAATGCAGAGAGAGTTAGAAGATTTGACTCAACACCTCTCCCAAGGTACCAAAGTATATTATCTTCCAATCGAGTAAGAAGCTGGCGAAACTTTTTATTAGAAGGACCCAATAAAACCACCTTAATCGATTTCATTGTGTCGGAATGGAGCAAAGACGATTACAAGAAATGGCTTGGTGACAGATAATTGTTTGTCACTTGTGCAACCAAATGTTTCCATCTCAGTTCTCAGTCAGTTAGCTAAGTTGAAGAGTTAAAACAACCCACGGGGAAGTGGATACACGACTGCTGCTCCATGCAAAACACGCTGCGTGTGCTGTTAATTGTGATGACACCGATGTAGCCATTCTTGCATTACACCATATACCTGATATAACTATGAATGGCAAACTTGCACAAGTTATTATTAAATCAGGACTCACAACAGTCAGAAGTGTATCGATATGACAGAGCTGCACAAAACATTAGGGTATGAGTGTGTACAGATTGGATTGGATATTGCTTGACGTCTCATATTTATGCAACTTGTCTAATCGAGACGAAGGGAGGGACGTAAGGGATGGCGTGGGGGGACAAGGGGGGGACAGGCCTATGCTGGTCAGAACCAGCCACAAGCATACAGGGAGGGCAGAGGTTCCGGGGCAGGGGGCAGGGCAGGTTTCGAATACAGGCCCTCTCGTCCACCCTGTACCAGAACTGAATCAGCCCCAAGAAAGTGGAGTCCGACGGAGTGATCGTATACGTACCAGAAATCCTCAAATGTGAAATTGTGGGTGTGAGAAGTCCTCATAAGAATGTAATGCATGTTTATAGAAGGCGGGGCCTGGTCATGGTAACTGTAGGTTTTGTTTTTTTGTTTTTCCATGTAGCGCCTTGTCTTGTCTTTTATTTTTGTAAGGTTTTACATTTAATTTCTTGTTTTCTGAGGATAGCCCACACAGTTGGACTAAAACGTCAAAAGCAATAAAAGCAGATGCGACGCGGCGAAATGTCTCGACCAATTAATTGTGTTAATTATTATTATTATTAATATTATTATTATTATTATTATTATTATTATTATTATTATTATTATTATTATTTTATAACATTTTTTTACATTTTAAATATTATTTTACTCTTATTGTCACTTAATCTTTAAATTGATTAGAAAACATATCAATTATTTAACTATAACATTAAATAAAGATTGTCAACAGGAAACAATCAACTCTTGAACTGATAGAAGTGAACATGATAGAATGATTGTGTATTCAAATAATTTTGTGTTTGTTCTTGATGTAGGACTGGGACTTTTTTCTCTGTCTTAGCTTCCTATGAACTACCCTTGTTAGTACAAAACTAACATGTATTTACTTCCTACATTAATTATAAAATGATATTTTATTATTATATTGTTATTCACTATCTAGAATTTAAAAGTGTACTACTTACACAGGCGGCCATACGGCAACTAATTCTTTTCTTTATGCAGTCCAAACACAAGACAGTCTGTCTTAGTTGGTCTTCTCTTACAAGTAATCTAATCTTAAATGTTCTGTCCATAAGTAATTTAAACTGTAAGATCATAAAATAAATTTTGATTTCATTTAATTTGAATGGCAGGTATCAACACCAAATCTACCGCAATAGTATATGCACAAACCGCATTGTAAGACGTTCTGTTTTCCTGCTTTGCCCCGTCAGACGGCCCCCACAGTGGGCCCACAAAGGTCAAATCTCCCCTCATAAGGTACATGGTTCGAACAAACGGCGTTTTATAGATTAAGGTACCGGAAAAAAAGAATATTACTTGCAAGACGGGCTGCGTTGGGGCGTTTACCTGCCAGAGGTCCCCAAACAACCCCCCCCCCATATGTAAGCAAGCCTAATGCATATTCATTTAAAGATTTTGCTCTGCTCTCCGCTACCCTACCTGCCAGTAGCCTCATACCATCTCAGTTGTCCATGGCTCTTCAACAGTCGATTATTTTTAGGCTTTGACACAGTAGACCGAAAGTCTAAGGTCACTAGAGCTTGGAATTTATTTTCTAAACGAGACTAGGGCCTACCCTGACAAAAGCTGGTAACCAAGAAAAGGAGCATAAGGGAATAACGATCCTAAAATGAATAATATGAACAGATGCCTCTCCAAGAGAGAAGGGAAGATGCAGATCAGAGCATTCTCGTGAGTTTCAAGTACTGGTAGTCAGGCACATGCATCAGGCCCAAATCAGATAGGTAGCCTTTCCCTGCCCCCGTATGCCAAGGGCAGGGGTCGGTAACCTTTTTTGTCTTCGAAGCCAATTTCATAGAAAATTTGAAAGTAATTGCTAGTTTGAGCCATAGAAGGGTAATTGAAAAATAGTTACATCATTATGTAACGTAGTATTTTTTTTTATATGGTACAAATGGACGACATAATATGTTTTAAATTTTTATGTTTAGTGAGGCGTTCAAGCAATGAAAATTTGTGATTGAATTTTTGATACGATAATTTGAAAATGTGGTCTGTATGTTAACAGTTTTAACTTTATGCCTGATGATTGTTAAAACAATTTATGCTTTCAAACATGTGAACGCACAAACTGGTAGAACCTGCACAGTTTGAGGCTTCTTCCGCTGTTCATATTTTCGGATATTTTATGGGAAAAATATTCTATGACTTCAAAAAATATCACTCAATGTTACTTGTTTTTTTGGAAGAAAACTTTACATATTACACAAAGTGGAAAATCACTACATTTAACAATCAATAACACCGAATTTGTCAGTCCAATGGAACGACTTTCATTGGATATTTCGCGTTTATTTGCCTCGCTTATGTTGACAGCTGCTGTTGACTTTGGATTTTTTTTTCAATTTTCCTACCAAAACTATAGAGCCAGGCTAGAGCCACTGAGGAGCCTCAGGTTCCCCGCCGAAGGGCCTACAAGCCTTGTTTTATGCGACTATTAATTGAAGGGTGCTTGATATGCATTTTGCAAGCAGAGGCCAACAGGCCTACCTTAATCCCCTGGGCCAATGATTGAAATATAGATAGGCCCTAGGCTTGTTTGTAAGCTAGCCTATAAGGCATGCCTGCAGACGAGGGCAGACACTTAGCCCTAGTGCAAGGTGTGAGACTTTTCAGTCATGATTTTTTACTAACGGCATTACAAAACCAGTTGTTATTGCTCTTAAGCCTGTAGACCTAGGTCTATGACGCTGTCAACTATCTGTAAATCTGTATTTAAATGTGTATTAAATTAAGCCTCTGCCTACCATGTAAGTCTTATGCCTATTGATCAACCGTCTAGTCTAGTTTCAAATAAACTGAAACGACGAAACAGCACAAATATACTGTCATATTGTTAGATCCAAGATCTTGGCAAGACGTTGACAAGTTGACCTTCTTGGTAAGATATTTCAGCATGGACCCATTGTTTATGTATTATTATTATTTTTGCTTGCAGGCTGCTGATACAGTGGCTTAAGACGGCTTCGCGACCATATTCCCAAACAAAAAAATCGATGGCATGTATGATTTTCCTACATGCGTTTAAACACTTCATGGATATATTGACTGCACTACTGCAATTGGCTTACTTTAAATCGGATGAATTAATTATATATTGGAATGGGTGAGTTCAACAATCATTAACAAATAGAAATAAAACTTAGGCCTAAATTAAAAATTATAACTTGATGAGACTGAGATTTCCGGTCCGACACCTTACCTCACCTGTGGCGTGGCATATTCCTAGACCTAGCTTGAGAACACCAACTTCATCCACGTGTCCTTGCCCAACAATGGTCTTGAACAACGCAATACAGTTGTTTTATTAGCAACTGTGATATCCGGAACACACTTGCTTAATACCTCCAGCTTACACTGACCACACCTGAACAAGGTTTTGTCTACTCGGGTTGAGATGCTTTAGACCCTTTGAAGCCCAGTTCTTCTCAGCAATCACACTCACCCTGGATCCAAAATCAAATTAGCAACTGTTTTATGATTACTCATGCATGCATTACTCATCTATGCAGATAATAATATGATATCTGGATTTTGTGTTTTATTATAAACTGTAAATGCAAAGCCACGTTCACTTACCTCTTATACTTAAATAAAAAAAATAATGGTCATCTTCAATCATACCCTGCTTTATTGTGTGTTAGAAACTAGGCTTGTATAATTAGATTTCAAATATAACACATTTTAACATCTTGGAGTTTCAATCCTAGAATGAAAATGCCAAGAAGAACACAATCATTATTATCATGATGTAGGCCTATCATGTGCAAGAAATTGTTGGACTTGGTACCAAACATTATTATATTTTAAAGATGGCAACTTGCATTCGGCGCATTTCTAAAGACTACTGGTTACAATGCCAATTTCATGTTGTCTTTGATAAACAATCTAAAATCACTGTCATCATCACTGGGAAAGAATTGTTTCAACAATGACACTGCCGCCAGACGAGGGCTTTGCGGCAACTAAGGGTCCGATGCACAACAGCCACTCAATGCCCACTGCCGCGTAGTTGACGGAAAATAACACGCAGCTGTGTCACTGATGTGCATCCGTCCCTAAGTGTGCCTCGACTCTAAAAAAAGTTGTAAACCACTGCTCTATAGTGTTCAATCTTCTCCAAGGCTACGTTTATTACTCTCATCTCACCATCATAGTTGCACCCAAATCATCCTATTGGTTATGACTTCCACTGTACATGCCTATGCCTGCCACTCTTTTGATGTTGCCTTTCCATCTGTGATACAAGCAGCCACTCGTTTTCTAGATATTGTTAATGAGTTATGATTGAAAGTGAAAGATGTGTCCTGATGTTTCAGCTTAGAGGACGAGCGTGAAAGGGTACCACATTACATGGACTTACACAGAATCCGAGAATACGAGGAACTCGACTTGGAGATATCATTTCTATTCCGGCCCTCCTTAGTAGATTCCATCATTAAAGCGGCTCGTTCCATAAGAATGCTCAGCCTTCTCCGTGAAGAGCGGTTGGTGGTGGCCGATATACCAGCATTGGGTGAGTTGACTAGATTCATCTTCACCTAGGTTGGTTGGGAACATTGACCTTTGTTGCATTGTTTTGTTTGTTGATGAATTTTATTGGTTTACACAAAACATGTTTACATATATTTACTGTCAGTCAGCTGATAAGTCAACAGCTGTCCACAGCATAAAGATTACGTTACCTTATTGTATCCTAGTGATCAACAAGGCGATGCCAACCTTACCTTACCTTCAGCTTTGTAATCAAGTGAATCCGTTATTATCTGCTATCCAACAGTGTTCTTTAACTTGAAAACATTACATTGTGTCAAAATACGTGCTCACGGACCTCTCCAATAAAAAGTTTGTAAAAATTCCGTAAACGTGTGTATTGAAACGTATCACACAAAACCTAAGGCCCCGCGATAAGGATAAACAAAAGAAATCCTTCTAGCATTGAGAGTGAATAAAAAATAGTAAATTTACACATCAATAATGACAGACATATTTATATTTACTTATATTATACCGTACGACTCGGTTTCTTAAATATTAGTTGAGTATTGTAATGGTCAAGAGGATAAACACATAGAAGTAACAAATAAATACATATGTTAATTACAAGTGATAGAACAGAAAGGATTAAATACACAAGGAGCCGTGTAGACTGTGCCACGATTACTTCAACTTCTCGTCCAGAAAGTCTTCCAACGAGTAGTGTGACTTCTCCAGAAGATATACATCAGCATCAAGGAAGTCAAGAGGTTTCAAGTTCTTTGGACAATGACAATCGGAGCCAGATAAGAAGAAGCAAAAGAATAAAACAAAAACAATCTCAAATGTAAAGTTTTTCAGTGTGCCTCAGATAATGATACGCACAGTCATATCGAAACGTCAGGTGTTGAAAATAAAGCAAACACAGCGAAATAACTCTAAAAATATTTGAAATTATAATAATAATAATAATAATAATAATAATAATAATTATAATAATAATAATAATAATAATAATAATAATAATAATAATAATGAATATTAGGTTTTTAAGCATAAGCCCGCTTTAAGGACATAGTAATTGATACATAGCAGTTGTCGAAAAAGTTTGCCCCGACTGGGGTTCGAACCCAGAACCTCCGGCGGTTCTGGGTTCGAACCCCAGTCGGGGCAAACTTTTTCGACAACTGCTATGTATCAATAATAATAATAATAATAATAATAATAATAATAATAATAATAATAATAATAATAATAATAATAATAATAATAATAATAATAATACAAATCCCCTCGATTGTGATAGTTTTCAAGTTCACATCACGTTACATGACGGCTGGGTAACACCTCGAAATCACCCCAACTCTGCTTGGTGATTTTCTTTTCTTTTCTTTTTTAATAATAATTTTTTTTTTTTTTTTTTATTGTACATACTTTGCAATATACATTATTCGGAACATAAATATTTTTCCACTAAGCTGCAAAACAGCTTATTAGTGGGGCGCATAGAACAAATATTGAGAGCGCACCGGTCACTTACATGTATGCACAACCAACACCTATACAGATTAAATACAAAAAATAAATAATAATAATAATTATACAAAAATTAATCAATCAAATCAAATCAAAAACAGCGGAATTTCCAAAGAATCAATGTTAATGATTCAGAAACACACACAAAAATCAAACAAAAGCAATTTAGTCAAAAATTGGTGAACACCTTTATGTATTCAACAAATAATCTTTCGAATTCCGTTTGATCTCACTGAAGTATGAACACATGGTTAAAAAGATAGGCAATTCATTAAATAGCTTTGGTACTAAATATTCTAATCTCCGTTGGCCATATTTGTTATTAAACGAAGGTACATTAAATTGAACAGTGTGAAAACTACGAGTGACTTTATTTTTTAGTATTATATCTTTAATTCATTTTTAAAGTAGTATGTTACAATAATTTTATATTTAAACAGTTTTTCTACAGGAAGCACATTGCATAAAATATAAGTTTCACGAGTAGAAAGGTAATCATAACGTGGTGGTCGAATTAAGCGGACTAATTTATTTTGTAAGGTCGATATTTTACTCAAATGATAATCGGCAGCATTACCCCAAGAAAGTAAACCATAAGAAATAACAGACTCGGCTAGAGCCACATAAACACTACGTAACAAACGAAAAGGCAAACAGTTTTTGAGATACATTTGACTGAGGCATGACCTTAGTTTTTTACATATTGAATCAATGTGAGGTTCCCAGCTGAAAAACTTGTCAATCGCTAAACCCAAATAAACATGACTGTCCACATTTTCAATAAACTCTTCACATCTACAAAGAGTTATGTCTGCTCGTCTATGTAAACATTCATTTGAATGACAAATAACTTTTACTACCTCACACGAATCACGGTTATGAGGAGAGCAAATATGGATAAGTTTTGTTTTATTCGCATTTATGACAAGACTGTAGTCATGAATCCACATTAGTATGGTATTAAAGTCGGTTTGCATGTAAAGTTCTGCTATTTTGATATTTTTATGCACCGCTACAAGAGCTACATCATCTGCATATAAAAAAATATAACAAAATTTCAGGGATCTAACCATGTCATTCACATAAATTAAGTACAGAATTGGACCTAATATGGACCCTTGCGGAACTCCAGTTAACACCTCTCTCTCGTGACTAAGGGTGCTCCAAATTCTCACTTTAATTCGTCGGGATTTAAAATAATTACCAAACCACTTTAACATGGGACCCCGAATACCAATCCTCTCCAGGCAACCTAGTAATTTGGTGTGGTTAATGGTATCAAATGCCTTACTCAAATCAACGAAAGTGGCAACAACATGTTTATTTTCGTCCAACTTAGAATTAATCAGATTTGTTAATTGAATAAGGAGATCAGCAGTGCTCTTTCCCTTCTGAAATCCAAATTGTTTCAAGTTAATAATTTTGAATTTCTCCAAGTAATTATTAAGCGTCTCCGCCACTACACGTTCCATAATTTTACCTATAGTCGGTAATAATGCAATTGGCCTATAGTTGGTAAATACCGTATGGTCACCTTTTTTAAAAATAGGTCGTACTATTGACGTTTTTAAAGCAGGTGGTATAATTCCCGTTGTGATAGAAAGATTTATAATTTTAGCAATTATTGGGCTGACCTGTTTATCAACATATTTTAAATCGATAACTCGTACTCCATCTGCTCCTGCTTGTTTACAACTGTCCAAACCTTGTATAATTTTCTGAATTTGAGCTTAGCTGACCTTGGGCATGAACAAAGATTGAGGCTGGGTTATGCAAGTAGACTGTGCATTCAATGAAGTAATAACACCACAATTATGTTGAATACTAGTAATGTCATCAACAAACGTGTCAACAAAGCCATCGGCAGTGACTTTATCAGTGAACTTTGCACCAAAGTATCTGTGTATCACGTAATCAACCGAATCCCGTTTCTTTCTACCTAAAATTACATTTATGGTTTGCCATGTGTCTTTCACACTCCCTTTGTTCTCCTCGATTAGATCTTTATAGTATTTAGTCTCTACTCGCAGAATTTCCTTTACCAACCGATTTCTATATCTGTTGTAGTCAGCTCTAAATAACTGATTCATCGGATTCGAAGCCTTCGCATTTTTCCACCTTCTAAATAAACCGTCTCTATGCCGCGTCATCACCTCTAAATCACGTGTCATCCACACTTTATTCGCACGCCTATTCTTACGGTGGCTTGAGACATGAGTCGCTTGATCGTGAGCATTCTTAACTGCCTCAACCACAGCTGTGTAAAGATCATTGCTATCATTTAGATCACAAATGTTCTTCCACGCTACACTTTTTAACACAGACAAGACCCTCCTCTCATTAAGTGCTACCTTACTTTTCTTCAGTTTTTCTTTTCCAGTATAAAGAGGTATATCCGCCAATACCATGTAGTGATCGCTGATTTTACAAGTAAAAATTGCCGAACGCAAATTATCAATTTTATCCATTTTACTCCTGATAAATATAATAATAATAATAATAATAATAATAATAATAATAATAATAATAATAATAATAATAATAATCTTCATTTTATTTTGTTATACATACACTTAAAAAAACAATCTTATCATCAAACACTCCATTAACTCCTGTCTTCAACTTTCAATTTTACAGACGGAGCAATATGACCTAACCGGTTGAAGCGCCCTAGATTCTCACGTCGTCGTGAATTCAGGTGACCTGTTAGGTGGTGTTTGTATTTCATATCCCTGGTTGTGGCCGGTATCAATTCTGGCAAAACCCAAGTCCACCATCTTTATATTAAACTACGGTTCGCCTTGGTACGCGTTCACGCACGCCAAGTTCTCCAGCTTTATGTCAGTGTGCATCAGGCTTGGAGTGAAGGTAGTTTAACCCCTCGATCACTTGCCTTGTAAAGTGTTTCACGCAATTTGAGTTGAGTCCATTGGTATTAGTGTGATTCCTTAGCACTTTCAACAGATCTGGGCCATATTAGCTACATTTGAGCTTCCCTTT